>PVLD010014935.1:0-50492 GCA_004027595.1 Dinomys branickii
TGTAGGACAGCATCCAGAGCTAATTCCCTTCTATGTTCTCTATAATTCTGTATTTCCTCAATCGTTTTTGTATTAACAGAAGTGAAGATAACTTTATATTATACAGCATCCAGTGCAAATTCCCTACTATCTTCTTTATAATTTGGTATTTCCTTTAATGTTTTTGTGTTAACTAATGTGAAGATAACTATGTAATACAGCATCCAGTGCTAATTCCCTACTATATTCTGTATCACTTTGTATTTTCTGTATTGTGTATGGCTTTTCTGGTTCATATGTCTCCATTCTTTTGTCTTTAAAATAAAAAAATAAAAAAATAATTTAAGGCTACCTTTGAGATTCATCTATGTTTTTGCATGTAGGAGTTTATTGCTGTGTGTTATTACATATGTAATTTTACCATGGTGTATAGTACTGTTTACATGGATGGTGCTCTCTGCTTAATTTCAAGTAATTCAGCTAGAACGTTCCTGTGCCTATTTTAGTGTGTATAAATGTATGTATTTTTATTAGGTGAGTCTTTAGGAATGGAATGGAGAGGGGCCTTGTAATTTTGGTCTTCAGGTTCATTCTGGCTAGTGTTCATCGTGATCTTAGTTGTCTTTCTCCATAACTAAGATTAAAGACTTTTTATTGACTCTTAGGTATGTATGTGTGTGGGAGGATAAAGGGTAAAGCAGTATTTTGTCTGTTTTTACTGGGTTATCTCTCCCTCCCCTATTAATTTGTAGCAGTGCTTTTCATGTATTGTAGACAGAGTCCTTTGCTAGTTATATATATTACATATATTTTATTCTGTGGCTTATTTTTCTCCCCACTCTCCTAATGGAGAGTCTTTTGATGGCAGAGAAATCTTAGTTTTAGTGTATTCTAATGTGTCTCTTTTCTTCTTCATGTAACCTTTAAGAAATCTTCACATATGTTACAGTCATGAAGACATATTCCTATATTAAGATCTAAGTATGGTTTGAGATATTCTTTCCCTCCTCTCATATGCATAGTCAGTGTTTTTTTAATAGTTTCAAATCATAAGTTAAATAATATTTCAAAATATTATATCTAATTGTCTCTTCTGCACTTTAAAATAACTTTGAATGCTCTTGTAATAGAAATAATGGTTGTTCTTGTTCTGTTGTAGTAGTTCAGATTGCATACAAATTGGTTTTTCTGCCTTCTGTAGGTAGAAAATGGTTATAGTAGTGGGTAGATACTTTTAGGGTACCTTGTTAATTGGTTAGTTGATTATTTTTTTGCTATTTTTATTGGTCCTGAGATTTCCAGCATACCTTTTTCTTCTGAAAGAGAATGCTTGCAAGATAAATATTTTGTTAGACAATAAAAAGATTACAAGGATCTTGTGGCATATTGTATGTACACTACTTTCTGTAGTTATGGTATGTAATTGTTTACTATGTTGAAATTATGCCTTTGAGGATTAACTTGCCATGTGTTTCAAAATCCATAATTTCCTATTTATCTAAACAGAACTTTATCCTCAAATCTTAGTATAAGATTATATTCTTAAAGTCTAAAGTCTAAAGCTCTTAAACACCATTTTGTTTTCCCTATAAGTTTGTTTGGGATTATGAGTTGAAGTATTGCCTCAAGGAGATAAGATAGTCAGAATTTGAGGGCACTCCAAGAGATAATAATGAGATGAACACTTAATTCGTAAGGAATTAATTTAAATTAGTATGTAATTTACTCAAAAGTTAACATTTCATGTAAACTCCTTTGTATGAACAAACACATTTCCTTTCACTGTCTTTAATAATGAAATCTTCTGGTTTAATGTAAGATGAATATATTAACTGGGTTTTCTTTTTTGAAGTTCAAAATCTTTAGGGACAATTATAGTATTTGATCACAAGATAATTTTCTTACTATTATGTGGAAAGGAAAATTTCACATTTTATTACATAGTTTTGGCAAAAATCATAAGTAATGGTGAACTAGATTCTTGTTAGTTTCCCCTCCTTTTGTCCCCTCCTTCCCTCCTCTTCCTTCCTCTCTCTTTGAGGGTCTTGGGTAACCTCCTGAGTAGCTGGGTTACAGGTACATACCACCAAGCATGGCTCAAGTTATATTTTCTGTCCCTGTATATTTCTAAAACTCAAAGTTAAGAGAATACTCTAAATTTCAGTTAAGTAAATTTCGTTTGAAAAATAATTAAATTTCGTTTGTATGCGCTGAGTATTTATTCTAAGGCTCATGATTTCTGGAGCGGAAGTATAAATAAGAAGATGCCACCCTGTCCATGCAGTTTATAAGCTACCTGAGGTTAAGCTGTTTGTACGTGTTAATTATTGTGAGATAAGCATGTAGCAATGGCTGCTTCAGTGATACATCCCAGGACTCTACTGTGTGGAAGGAAAAGGTAGGTGAGTCCAGCTATGTAGGGTGACATTGTAAGGATGGCTGCAGCATGTATTCATCATTAGAGATAAACACCATTTTGTCCTCTTTAGGATTGGAGCGATTTCCTCCAACCTAACCTGCAAGCTGAATGCATGGCCTAAGTAAAACAAAAGATGCAGAAAAGCGGAGGCCGATAAATAGGAACTGACTGAATGGAAAGTGTTCTTTCTTCCCAGACTAAGGTTAAAAACCTAGTCACAGCAAAAAACTTAATGCTAGCTTAAAGTTACTTCTCAATTAGCAATGGTAAATGTAGAAAGTAACAAAAACCTTTTTGGACTTCAGCATAAGAAATGGATGGGTTTATCATAGTCATAAATTTAATGCTTAATTGTTTTTGATCAACGTAATGTATATAATTTTGTATCTACAACTAGAAAGACATCTTTCTTAGTTCCTGAAAATATAAAAAGTTATGTTAGTGTTTTTCTGTGTTTGAGAGACAAGTTGTATAGTAAGCTCAATTAGTTGCAAATACAGTATATATTTCTTTCTGAATAGTTTATTAGCTACACTGTTTATCTTCAATAGCCTCTGTTGCTTTTACATTTTAGGTAATTGAAACATTTTCTTTTATATCTAGTTTATCATTACAGATTATCTTACACAAATTGAATTTTCTTATCTATTTAGTTTTATAAAAATTTCCAGTTATTTCAGTTATTTTATTTAGACTTTATTGAGCTCCTAATATGTATTCATCATTGGAGGCAGTCCTCTGAAAACACAAAAGTGAATGGTGTGATTCTTATTCCTGAAGCTCACTGCAGTTAGAAAGGTTAATTGTTTAGCATTATATGAATCATGCCTTGATTATACATACATAAAATGTCATGGAAAACTGATGAGAGAGAAATTAATTTGGCGGGCAAAGAAAGACTGGGCTTTGAGGGATAGGTACATTGGCTTTCTGACTTAAATGTAGATTTTAGATTTTTGTTTTATTAGAATAATAAAAGGCTGTTTTATACTATAAATATAACAAATTTAAGGAAATTGTTTTCCTTCAAGTTTCCAGATTCAAAAGTATTAAGAGGTCTGAATAATTTTTAGTAAGTTTTTCATAAAAGGGATTTGATCAAAACTGAGGAAGTTTTAAAACATGTATAGTCATGATCTATACTTTTGATGTAATTTTTTTTTATGACAGTGTATACCTTTTATGAACAGTTTCAGGATTTTGTTTGCTTTTGTGTACTATGTTTATGTTCCTTTACTGTTGAATCAAGACCTTTCCTTCCCCTTCTTAATAGCTGCCAGATTTTATCTAAGCTGATGGAATATAATGTATGCATTAATTTTTCTGTATGATCTAAGTTTTATTTGTGCTTATTAGCAGCTAATGAATTGATTCTGTGTTAAGTACCTATAGCTAAGAATAGAGATGCCAGTTAAAACTGCTTATACTTGTTATTATGCAAAGGCTCTAGATTCTCAATGTGAAAACCCAGATTAAATATGGAAGTTTTACGGTATATTTTAGCCTGAGAAGTTAGTGATTTAGAGGAGAGGAGGGAAGATCAGAAATAGCCAGGGGTAATATTTGGGGATCAGAATGATCGGGTACAACAAGTTCAAACACCTTGAGACAGGGAGTCATGTTAAGTAAGGTAAAATGGGTAGGGTCAAGAGTGACAGAGTAAGTCAGAAAGTTAGTGGAGGGTCAGATCCGTAGACCCTTTTGAGCATAGGCATGAACGTCTTTTACAAGCATCATTCAGGTTGCTATGTTGAAAAAAGGTTATACTGTGGGACGAGGGCAAAAGGAGGAAGACCAGGTAAAAGGCTGTCAAAATATTGGAGAGATGAAGATAGTACATGTAGTAGTGTAGATGATAGTAAGTGATTGATAAGTGGTTGGGTTCTGGATGTATTTCAGAGAGGTCAGAGGTGGGACTTGGGGCGGTCCGCTGGGGGCAACCCCATGGACTCGACCCGGCCACCAGCAGCACGGCAACGGGGCAGAGCCGGGCGATCTGCTGGGGGCGACCCCGTGGACTCAACCCGGCCTGGAGCTGGGTGGTCCGCTTGGGGCGACCCCATGGATTTGACCCGGCCACCAGCAGCACGGCGACAGTGCAGAGCCGGGCTGTCCGCTGGGGGCGACCTCGTGGACTCGACCCGGCCTCCGGCAGTGTGGAGATGGGGCAGAACCTGGAGATCCACTCAGGGCGACACCATGGACTCTACCAGGCCCAGGCAGAGCCTAGCCTGGGCAGATCCCAGAGGTCTGTTTGGAAGACCCTGTGCACTAGACTCAACCTCCAGATGCCATGTATCCGGTCGAAGCCTAGTGGTTCGCTGGGTAACCTTGCCGACTTGACTGGACCCCCGATGGCCTTGAGGGCTTGTCAGTGGGGGCCTGCCCATAGTGAACCCGGTTCCCTGCCTATCTACTATCTTTGAGCATGGGTGCTTTTCCACCTCCTGCCATAGCAATTTGTATATGTCCATATATGTTATAGCATAATTTGAAGCAGTTATGTTTCTTCCCAAGGTGAGAGTCCAAGAGTGTAAATAACCCCAAAAGTACAGTTATTATCACAGGGAAGATGACTGATTGGGTGGTAGAACAACAGAGATGAGGGTGGAGAAAATTGATTTATCAAACGAGCCATCATCTGTATAACTGACTAACAAATGTGAAGATAACATTATGTAATATAGCATCCAGAGCTAACTCCCTACTATGTTCTCTATAATTTTGTATTTCCTTTATTGTTTTTGTGTTAACAGATGTGAAGATAACTTTATGTAATACAGCATCCAGTGCTAATTCCCTACTATCTTCTCTATAATTTGGTATTTCCTTTAATGTTTATGTGTTAACTAATGTGAAGATAACATTATGTAATATAGCATCCAGTGCTAATTCCCTACTATATTCCATATAATATTGTATTTCCTGTATTGTTTATGTCTTATTCTGGCTTATATGTCTCCATTCTTTTGTCTTTAAAATAAAAAAAAAAAACAGATGGGACTTGGATTAGCTCTGGAGGGTGTGTGTGAGAAAGGAATCTGGAAGATACCTTGGTTTTCACCTAAGATATTCAACGAATACAATTTCCTTTTCTGAAGATAGATTACCTTTTAGAAAAATAGGAGATGCCATTCAAATGAATATACATGGTAAACAGTTGGATAGGACATTGGAGGTCAAGAGAAGGCGACTAGAATAGAGGTACAGATTTGGGAAGCTGAAAATCTGATGTACCAAATCGATGTTTTGGGTTCCATCTATGCACGTAGTCATGTAATTATCACACTTACTGAGTGCAAATAGGTACTTATTTGTAGTTGTTAAAAAGATAGGAGAAGAGGGTGAGGTGGAGGAGGTTAAGATATGCATAAATGTAACATTATGAGACAAGGGAGTATTGCTGTTGGGCAGATGGGATTGGAAAGGCTTTGCAAAGAGTCGTTATTTGAATTACCCTTTAAAATGGGTAGTGTCTTGCCTAGTGGAGAATACAATACCCCTGGAGAATTGGTTCAAAATGCAGCTTCCTTCCCTTGTCACCTTCTCTTATAGTCTTCTCTACTCAGCCTTTCTTACCTGCTCGTCTGTAAAGATGGAATGCTTACTTAATTGGACACACTCATGAGTTTCCTTGGACTATGCCCAGTATGGCATTCTGATAATGGTGCCCAAAATATGTCAACCTCCTAGTACCAGAACCTGTGAATGTTACCTTATTTGGAAAAAGATACTTTACAGATGTGATTTAACTAAGGATCACAAGATGGAGAAATTACTGTCCTAGGTTATGGAGAAATTACTATCCTGTGTCAGCCTTAAATCTAGTTACAAGTGTTTAGTGTGAGACACACAGAACATGTGAAGACAAAGAAATTGGCATTAAAGCTAAGAAATTCCAACAGCCTTCAGAAGCTAGAAGAGTCAATGAATAAATATCCATGCCTCCCCCATCTCTGGAGGGAGTGTGGCCCTGTTAGAACTTGTTCCCTTGGGCTGCCCTAACAAATATGGATAATTGAGTGTCTGGAAACAACAGAAATTTATTTTCTCACACTTCTGGGGGTAGAAGGTCTTCATCTGAAAGCACTAGTGAGGAATCCTTCCTTATCTTTATTTGCTTCTGGTTGTTGCCCATAATCCTTGGTATTTTCTTATCTTGCTATGGCATCACTGTACATACCCTGTACCTCTGTTTTTACTGGCTCTTGTTCTAAACTTTGACACCAGCCATTGGATTAGGGTCTGTCCTAATCCAATGTGATTTCATTATAATTATGAATTTTGATCAAGAAAGTGACAGTTACAAAGATTCATTACAGTAAAAGACACACGGTCATTAATTCCCTAAAAATACTTCCCTTTGCTTTCAACCCATTTAGCCCATCTTTCTTTCCATTTTCTTTTTTTGGAGGGGGTGAAGGGGTTTGTCTTTTTGAGACAGGGTCTTGCTATATAGTTCAGGCTGGCCTTGAGCTCACTTTGTAGCCCAGGCTGGTCTCGAACTTAAAACAATCCTCTTGCCTTAGCCTCCAGAGTGTTGGATTACAAGTGTGCACCACCATGTCTGGCTCTTTCCCATTTTCTGAATCAGTTCTGCAAGTCCTTTCTCATTAGTGTGTCTAGTTGCACTTTCATGGCTCCATTAATGTTCTGAAGCCGTTAAAAATGTTTGCCTTTTGTGGTCATTTTGACTGCGGAAGAGTCAGCAATTGTACGGTACCAGATCCAGTAAATAAAGTGATTAAAGACACAGTCTAATGTTTTTACAAGCCTGCCTTTCTTTTGGATAGTACTTGGCAGCAGCGTTCACCGTGTTTTTGATCATACTTTGTAAGGACATGAGAGGACTTGCAGAACTGCTTGAGAAATTTGCAAGAATGATGAGCTAAGGATGATGAGGTATTTGAAGTAAAGAGTATTCTGAGGGGAATTAATGATAATGTATCTTTACTGTAAAAACTTTAAAAAAATTTAAATACGCACTGTATATTTTCAGTCATCCCACATACATCTGCAAAGATCTTTTTTGCATGTAAAGTCATGTCCATGGGCACCATAAGTAAGAACTTAGACATTCCTGTTTTTGAGATACATTTCAGCTGACGGCATAGGGAGCTACCAATGTGACTGAGAATAGAACCAAGAGAATTACCAGGGAGGTTTTTGCTCTTAGCAAACAATAATGGCAGTTTAGATTCAGAATGTATCTGTAGGTAGATCCCATAAGATTTACTTTAGATGGTGAGAGAGTAGGTTGTAGACTGGCTTATTCTACTTTTATGTAAATATAGTTGCTAAGTGATGACCTTTAATACACTTACACAATTAAAAATTATTAGCATTTCTCAGCACAGTCAAAATGAATAGAATGTTGTGGTGCTGTTTTTATCTCGCATTTTCAGTCTGTTGGTTAAATGAGTGTGTATGCTAAATAACGTTATGTTCACTGTTTTACAACTAATACACAGCTCTTCTGCACTTGTGTTGGTATTGTAGTGCACCATTCAGTTGGTTGGTTTAATTGATTGATGTCTCTATTTTAGGTTGCAAGGAGGGAGCAAAAATATGTAAAATTGTTCAATATATAATATTGTGCGTTTGCAACTTAATGTTTGTGGTTTTTAAAGTACCTTGTAAGTACTAAGAATTTCTCTTGAAGAAAGTTAAATAAAAATGTGTTTACCCTAGAGCCAAAATGTTAGCAGTGGCACAGTCTACTTAAAACACTGATGTTTGGATTTTAGCCAAGTTGTTGCTCTTTTATGGACCCCCCCACAAAAAAATACCCCACCATCTTAGTTACTTTTCTTGTTGCTGAGACAAACTACCCAACACTCAAAGTTAAAGGAGGGAAGGTGTATTTGGGTCACAGTTTGTAGAGGTTACAGTACATAGTCAGCTGGCTGCAAGGCAGGGTGGTGTGACAGAGTGGTTTTGCAGAAGATAAATGGTCCATGGTGAGCAAGCAGGCAACAAAAGCCCATTAACCCCCTTTCTGTCCTTTATATTTTATGCATGTTACCCACTCTGGGGTGGATGTAGCATTCACACACTTAATACTAATGAAAACTATGCCAAACCAGTCCGGTGGACCACTTTAGCAATCACACATCCTAGATCATAGCACCACATACTCTAGATCCAGCCACCTCTGAAGAGCTCCTCCTATGACTCCATATGAGGCTTTGAGGAGAATCTAGACACAAGCCATAACAGACATAAAACACACTAGATGCTTCATGTATCTTTAGTAGTTTGAATATCCAGGGATGTGATACTTTTGTCTTCTGGGGCATTTGCCTTTGACATTTTAAAGTTAAAAAACCAAATTATGTCTAGCAATCTGTTTAGAATCAGGTGCTACTCGCTGCTTTAAGTAAGTTTATTGTAAATTTAATACTGTCAGTACATTGCATTGAAAATTCATGATGGCAGTACTGAACAAAGGTAGTATGCATTATACATATTTAATTATTGAATTAAAAATTAAAATACAAAGAAAATTAGACTTTGTTAGATCAGAAGTCAGCAGCATAGTGCATTTTTGCCCTCAAAGTCTTATCTACCTAAAACCTCAGTTTGTGATCTGAGGGTCTCTGCAGATATAACTGCTTAAGATGAGGTCATATTGGCATATGTGTGGACCTTGAATCCAATGATGTGTCTTTATAGGAAGAGACCAGGATGCCTGGAGTTGTGAAAACAGGCAAAGATTGGTATGCCACTATAAGCAGATTCAAGGGTTATTTATAACTACTAGAAGCTAAGAGAGGCAAGGGACAGTTTCTCCGTAGAGTCTCCAAAAGGAACTGGTATACATCAGCGCTTTGATTTTAAGTTTCTAGACTCTAGAACCAAGATGAGAAAATTTTTTAGTTATTTTATTGTTACCAGGTTTGTAGTGCATTACGCTGTCCGTGAGAAGTATGCTAGCATTGCATCCTCTGCCCTTTTCCTGTGAAGGCAGCATATTCACAGTCTTTTGCTTAGATGTAAGAAGAATGGGAAGCTTTAGTAGCCAACTTGTGAATATCTGAGAGTTTGTGCACAGGTTATGACAGGAGTTATTTCAGTTACTCCCAGTGAGGATGAAATTTAAAGTTGGATGTAACTATGTTAGGGAAGTTTTAGTTACCGCCACAGTCCGCTATACAAATGTAGTAGTTTAGTGTAGTACACATATTTTTGTTACTGTTCTCATGACCGTGTCCATTGCTGATGTTTTTAGTCAGATAGCTCCATTTCAATTGACTCAGGAACCTAGGCTTCTTCTGTCATGTAGCTCACCCATCCCCTAGAGCCTTTTTGGAGTCTTCTGGACCAACTTCATCCAGCTAGTCAAGGGGTGATGAGCATGTGACATATGTGTTGTCGCTCACCTTTTGTTGACCAGAACCAGTTTTGTGACTCCAGTTGAATTCCAAGAGAAGGAAAGAAATGTGATTATTGTATGTGTCCAGAAAGATAAAATGCAATTGTTAAACATTTAGTTTCTACCAAAATAACACATTTTAATTCTGATGTCTTCATATGAAAATCATTTAAATATATTTTTGCCTTATGAACTTTTTATCATTTTGGATGTGGGATTTAAATATTTAGGTGTGTATTCTAAATCATTCCTCTTAAACTCCCTGTTTTGAGTAATGACATTTTATAATTTGTTCCTTACAAAAATTAAAACTTCTCTTTGATGATTCAGAATTGAAAGGTATGACCTCAAATCATAGGCCATTGCACTAATGATTTTGTAAATTACTTATAAATTTCTTATTCTTCCTGGTGTGATTTCTATTACCTTTTTCATTTCAACTTCCTGTGTTCATGTATGTGTGTTTATTTCATAATAAATATATTTTATGATGAAAATACTATCAGGCTAAATTTTCAAAACTAAATATATGCATATTAATTCTGCTAGATGATTTTCATTTTCCAATTGAAAATACTCTTTTTCCTTTCTTTCTTTTTTTTTTTTTTTGTGTGGTACTGGGGATCGAACTCAGGACCCTGCGCTTGCTAGGCAAGCGCTTATTCCACTGAGCTATATCCCCAGCCCCTCTTTTTCCTTTCTTTTAAAATAAAACAAAACATTTGCCTTTTAGGATTAGAAGCTTGAAATAATTTTAGTGATAATTCTAGGCAAATGTTTTCTTCAGTTATGTAAACTAAAGATTATTGGAGGCTAAAGAGATTGTTTTGAGACACTTGTTTCCCCCCTATGTTGCTATAAATTATATCATTTAATTTGCTGTATAGTTGAGAATTTCTTTTTAAACACAGAGATATATTTAACAGATATTTATTGATCCCTTAGTGTATTCCAGATAGGAGGCTAGGCTTTGGACATGAACATAAAAATGTTGTATTAAGCAGACCAGGTGTTAAGTGTACTCCGGAATCTGTAAACCAAGGGATGAGGCTAGAGGAATTCCAAAGTCCAGGAAGTCTAGATTTATGAGGTTATAGAACCCTTGGAAGCCCAGAAGACTTACTTGTGAGTAAATGATTTGTCCACCTAGGAATTAAGTCAGATTCCTAGATCTGTAAGACTGTTAAATACGCTTTATGGTAGCAAGCCCAGCAAAATCCATGGTAGGTAATTGCATCTGTTTTCATTATAGGTGTTTAGAAATACTTTTTAAAAATCTATTGCTAAGTGTGCTTCTGTTCTTATTGTCATAATCAGTGATAAGTGGCAGAGTAGCCGCCTTTCCTTTTTTATTTGATGAAAAAAATGTTCTTTTGGGGGTTTGAGAGCAAAGGAAAACAATATAGAGTGCTATGTAAAATTAGAATGCTATTTTTTTCAATACAAATACAAAAGTTTTCTGCGAAAACTACAGGCTTTCTCCTCTATTTTCTTTTTTAGGCTGATCTCTTGTAATCATTCTTCAGAGAATAGTGACTTCACATGTCTTATTCAGATGCAAACTACTGGTTATCAACAATATGAAACTTCCTTCCATTACTCTAGTAAGGTGGCTTAGTTTGATATTTTTTCTTTCATGTGTTCTTAGGATGTCAAGAAAGTGGCTCATTCCTGTGAGAAAAATATTTAGTATTTTAGGGGAAGCATGGTTATTTTTCCTCATTTTGCTTTATAGCTGATGTGGAGCTTCTGGCTGGAAAGAACTGGTAACATTAAAGAGAGATCTAAGAGTCATGAAAAACAATTCATGTTCTTTGACTTAGCCATTCATAGAATGCAAAAATCAGAAGTAGTCATCAACTTTGAGGACATCGGGACAAGCCATTAAGGCATAAAAACTGACAACTTGCAAAAGTGTGTAGTACAGTTTACAATGGATAAAGCAGGATATATAATTTTGTATGTGCCATGACTACAAGTTTTTAAGCAATATACAAATTTTTAAAAATTTTGTTTCAGTGAGGCTCAGAAACCTCACTGATGGAGTTTTACAGTTTAACTCTTGTGCTTTGTGACATTCCATGCAGAGAAGTACCAGAACCAGCTGGAAAGGCAGGTGATGAAAATTTTAAAGTCTACCTAAGTGAGATTTAGCCAGAAAATAGAAACTGGCTAACTTAAGAATGATGAATGTGGCAGAAGCATAACAAACCTATGAACCTTAGCAAGTTTACTATCTGTTTTAATGGGAATGAGTATAATGAAAAGTTAGTAAAACTGCTTTAGTGATTGATGTAGCTTTTGAAAATATCACTCATCAAATAAGAGAATGAACAATACTGTGTGAAGCCATGCACAGGGAACCTGAGACTACCATTTCTGGAAAGTAACAAATGGTGCAGACATTAGACAGACAAGTGAAGGTTGACTTGTACATTTTCAAATGTGTTACCTTTGCCGGATATGCAGTTAATAGCAGGAGTCCTCATCAGCTACCTATGTCTTACACACGGAACTGAGCTGAAAAGCCCGTGGTGCCAAAAGATTATAGCTCTGTGAATGCAGGATTGTAATGAAACTTACATTTGAAGAAGGTATAAGAATGCATCCCAAAAAGAAACTTGCACACCCAGTATTAAGGACAACCGAATAGAGGGAACTTTAAAGATGCCTGAGAACCGTACTGAGAAGCAGTGCATCCTCTCCCAATCAGATTCACTTGCTTCTTTGGTTGAGGTTAATGAGCCAAGTGCTGATAGCCTCCAGGTAAAGACATTGATAACTTTATACTGTAATTTGGTGGGTCTCAGGGACCTCCCCAGACCTGCAGTATTAACAAAATCTCAGGCCCCAACCCAGAACTATTACTTTGGAAACTCTGGGTGGTAGAGCCCTGCAGTCTGTGTTTTAGCAAGCCTTCCAGGTAATTTTGGTGCATGCCAATGTTGAGTCCTTCTAGTCTAATTAGTCCTCATTTGGTGTTTCCTTTCAGCATTTTATCGGGTTTAGGTGTACATTACAGAAATGTACAATCACAGTAATAATCTTCACTGTTTTTACTTTGCTATTTTAAAAGTTCATAACTAATTTTGCTATAGTTTATAAAAGAATTTGTTTTGGTGGATCCCCCCACCCACCCTTTTAATACTTTAGCCCTGTGTTTACTGAATCTTTTAAGGACATGTAGAGTAGCTCATGTTTTTCAAGTACTGTTTAATGAATATTATATTACTGTCTTTCTTTTTTTGGAGGTACTGGAGATCGAACTCAGGACCCTGCGCTTGCTAGGCAGGTCCTTATTCCACTGAGCTATATCCCCAGCCCTAATGAATATTATAAAGGAAATTATAATCTCTTATGTTATTCAAGAATTTAGGGAATCAAAGAAAGATTCAAGGGCTGGGGATAAAGCTCAGTGGCACAAGTGTCTGCCTGGCAAGCACAAGGTCCTGAGTTCGATTTCCAGTACCAAAAGAAAAAAGAAAGAAAGATTCAGGGCATGACACTTGTCAGGGAGAAGGGTCTACTATAAATTAGGAGATATAAGTAAACCTATTCAAATTGAGTAGCTGTCAGGAAGAAGCAAGATTTACTGGGCAGTTGACTTTATACATTTTGATCTGATGCATAAATTAACCCTCCCCCAATCTATTTAGCAGCTGGTTGTCATTTCCATTAACTAACAAGCAACTAGCCTTAAATCTGTTTCAGAGCTTGTGCCAGCACTTCTGGCTGAAATCCTTCAGCCTCTCAGCTCTGAGAGAATTCCCAGACGCAGTTCAGTGCTCAGGTCTTCAGACCTCTTACAGTCATTTCAGCCCTTTTGATGGCTCTTAAAATGACCCTAGGCAAGAAAATTAATTCATTCTTCTGTCCCTGGAAGAAATCAAAAGGATTTAAGGATTTATATGCAATAAGAAACATGCTTTAGAGTTTTATCAGTCTTAAGCCTGAAAGGTAGAGAAGGTGAAGTGAAACTTGAGTCTTTTTTACTCATTCTAGACCATTTTGGGCTTCAGGAACACAATAAGTTTTTCATTAACTTTATGTTGTGAAGAGACTTTCTAGTTTTTGGTGCTGCATTACCATGAGTTCTTTAATCCAGCATTTGGGTAACTTGTGATAGTTTAACATGCTATATTTACTCTTGCTTTTTTTTTTTTTTTTACTATTTCAGATTATAGTAGACTCTCCCTAATTACACTAAAGTACTAAAAACAATTTTGTAGATTCCATTAGGAAAGTGTAGATTATTAAGTTTTATTATGTTCAGTAAGTAGAACTAACTATGTAACACCAATATAACGAAGATATTAGTTGTCACCCCAAAACCTAGTGGTTCAAAACACCAAACATTTATTATGTCATAGTTTCAGAGTTAAGAACTCAGGAGTGGCTTAGCTGAGTGTTCTAGCTCAGGGTTTGCAGTCAGGATTTCCTGGGGGTGGCACTTCTCTGGGCTTGACAGTGGCTTGAGAACATCTAAAATGGTTTGCTGATGTGGCAGTCAGCAAGGCTTCAGTTTGTTGGGGGGTGCGGCTTTTGGCAGGAAGTTTCCACTCCTCACCTTGTTGATCTTTTCGTAGTGCTGTGTGAGTGTCTTCACAAGATGGCAGCTGGCTTCCCCGGAGGGAGAGATCCTAGAAAGTGCAAGGAGGAAGCCCCATGAGTTTTGTGACCTAGTTCCAGAAGCTGGCTGCTGCTTCTACCACATTGTTTGTTAGACAAGTAAGCCACCAAGAGCAGTCCACACACAAGGGGAGAGGAGTAAGATCGTAGCTTTTGAAGGGAAAAATTTAAAAGAACTTTTAATTTGTAGCTTAGTATTTTTAAACTCTGACAAAAATAGGCCTTAGGAGACAGATAACAAAGACATTTAATTGGCATCAAATCTTTACTATTTCTGTTATTTCTAATTTCTTCTGATTAGTACCAGAGCAGATAGAGTTGCTCAGAGAGGCAGAGTCTTGAAAGTAACTTGCTCTAGGAGTCATCATCGAGCCTTAAACTGAGTTCTGCTCAGTATGTTCATGTGAAGAAAATACACAAAGCTGGGGAAACTCTGGAAAGGAGCAAATGGAACAATTTGAAGCTCATACAGCAATAGTTCTTCTTCCTTCCAGCCAGAGTGGAAAACCTTATAATCTACAGGGTAATGAAGTACTTACTCAGAAGGGTATTCATTTTAGACTTAAGGCCACTCTGGTCCTATATAACAAATTTTCAGAACAAACTTTAGAAGAGCTAAACTGTTCCAAATAACTGTCCTAGAACAAAGCTCTGTTATAGTTATACAAATAAAAATATTTCTAGCATTCACTAAAGTAAAATTCAAAGTGAATGGTGACTGAGAATTAGGTACTGGTACTCAATCTAACACGATGCAGAGGAGGAGAGATATAAACAGCAAGAGATAAAAGTTTAATGCGGGCACGGAGGGAGTCAGCACCCAGGCAGCTGTGCTGGCTCTCTGAAGACAAAGGATGGGGTGGGAGCTTATATGCACTCTGAGGGGAGGGGGCACAGGGTGACTGACGTAGGCTGCTCAGCATAATGTGCTGAAGGGAGATTGGACCATTGTTGGCCTGCGTGGACTTTGGCAAAGGTAGCTGGGAAGAAGAAACTACAGGGGTCTCTGGGAAGAAGGAGCTAGGCAGCATTATAACTCAGCATTGGACTGTTGCCATGAGGACTGGGCAGGTTTCAGGCGGGAAACCTATCAAATGGCATTCAGTCAAAAATTAATAGTTATGTTAAAAATATGACCTGTAATGAAAAAATTTAGTGATACTAACCTAAGAAATAATGCAAATGATAGAATTAGTTATCAAAGACATTTAAGCAGCTATTACAGTTAATATTCTATATATTCATGAAGATAAAAAAGCATTAATATGTTACAGAGAGATGTGGAAGTTATGTATACATGTTAATATGTATGTTCAGAGTTACATATATGTGGACATATACTCAAATTGGAATTCTATGTGAAGAGTGTACTGGATGCAGTAGATTAAATACTGCAAAAGAAAAAGTCTAGCAAACTGAAAATACAGCAACTGACACAACCAGTAACAATGAGAGAAAGAGAATAAAATATCAGCAAGCTGTGGGATAACAAGTAGCTTAGTATGTGTACAGTACAGTTGAGACCCCTGTGACAAGGTCATGTGAGGTCAAAAAAGTATTTGAAGAGGTAATAGCTGACAGAATTTTCAACTCTGACCATAAACTTCAGGTATTCCACAACCCTTAATTTCAAGAAACTTGAAGTATGCTAAGGGATATCAGATCATTTAAAACTAATGATAGAAAAATCTTTAAAGAAGGCAGAAAGGGCGGTGGGAAATATACTCTGGACAATCTCTATAAATGGTAACAGACTTCTCATCAGAAAGAGTACTAGAAAACATTGGAAGGACATCTTAGAATTCTGAAAGAAAAAGCTGTTAATCTAGATTTCCATATGCTGTGAAAATATTAATTTAAAAAACAAAGGTAAAGGAAGATTGTCTCAGATTATGGAAGCTGACAGACTTCAGCACTAGCATGCATGTACTGCAGGAAATGTTAAGTCAGTGACGCAGAAGGAGCATAATATCACACGTAAGGAATGAAGAATCTTGGAAATGATAATTATAGAAAACTTGTTTTTAAAGTTCTTCCAGTCCAGAAACGGTGGTGCACGCCTGTAATCCCAGCACTTGGGAGGCTGAGGGGAGCTGAGGCAGGAGAATCACCATGAGTTTGAGGCTAGCCTAAACTACACAGGGACACTGTCTCAGAAAAATAAAAAAATAAAAAGTAAAGTTCTCTCCAAAAATAATTTACTGTATATAGTAGTGAAATAATGTTTGGCATATGACTTATAGAACTAGGAAAAGAAATACTTTCTGCGTGTTTATATGTTTTTTTTTCCTCCTAAAGTACATATTTTTCAGTGCTTTTTTGACACAAAAATGTTAAAGTGACTGACTTAGGGAGAGGACAAAATTGAAATCCTGAATTTGTGAAGGTGAGGAGTAAATGTTGGGAGTTATGCTGAGTTTGTGGAATGACTTTTAAAAAATTTTTTAAATGATTTGTCACTACAGAACACAAATTTGATGGTGGTTGCTGAAAATAGCTTCTTAGGTCTTTCTAAATTTGTAGGCTTATTGTAGTAAACAGAAATCCATATGATTCTGATATATATGGTCCTTGGACCACCTTTTGAGAAACTCTTGCTTTAAGTAATTTGGTGTAAAGAATATTTTCTTGATAGCCTCAGCATTTAGCATAAGTCTGACTTATGGTGGACCCCCTCTCCATTATACTATATGTGAAATAAGTAGGAATTGTCAATTTGGTGTGGGAGAGGAATCTTCAGTAAGTAAAGACCCAGAGGCCCAATTTGTGATCCCCTAGCATCATGCTGTAATTGTCTACAAGTGGACCTTAACTACCCTGGGGGCCAGGGTCTGTTTTTCAGATAGGTTAATAGGGATCACCATATTTAGTATATGGCAGTAAATAAAAGAGAAATTTAGAATATGAGTGTTTTAAAGTCTGTCTGTATTACAGTCATGTCTCTGTCTCAGTCTCAACTTGAAATGTTTGCTGTTGTTCTTGAATCATGTAAAATGCTTTTAAGTTGCAAGGAATTAGTAATGTTTCTAAAGTACAATTTGTAACAACTGACCCTGCTTTAAACTGGCAGTTACTTTGATGTTGTCAATATTAAGGAGAGCACTGGGCTGGCTATTGGAATTCTTCTGAATTGAAAATTTTGAGAACTGGCAGCAAGAGCTAAAATACACCTTTTATCATAGAATAAGGAAGCCTGACTGAAAAGGGGACACACGGATTGATGTGTGGTTCCCTGTTACCTTATTCACGTCTATGGCCCCAGCATTCAGTTGCACACAAGACTCCTAAGGGTGTGTCTGATCTGGAACATGGGGAGAAAACAGACAGCAAAGATAACTGAAATTTATTCAGAGCAAGATGAGTGGGATTTGACTTAGACAAGGATGTTTAGGGTTTTCCAAGTATAGGTCAATCTTATCATTGGACCTCAAGACTATTTGAGCATCCTGAAAATTATTCTGGCTAGGGAACCAAGAGCAAGTCTCTGTTTTAACCATCCTCTTAAAGATCCCTTCAGGCCAAAGTTCATTCTTACCTGCTGGTTGGCTCTGGGACTTTCTCTGGAATGTGTAAGGAGTTGGATAATTGAAAGACTATCTGCTATGTACCTGTTCTCTTTTTCTCCAATATCTAGATATTCACAGATCTGCATAAATGACAGGTTAACAGATGTCCTTGAAGCCATCCTATGTGGCTAAATAAAATTTCTGCTTTTGTGCACTCACATGTGAATGTGATCAGATTCTTTGTTAGAAAGTGTTAGTTTATTTTACAGTGAAGGCAGTTGGGTTTTAGGAACCTAGTTTCTGGTTGTCTTACTTCTCTCTTGTTACTGAGACAAAATACCTGACACCCAAAGTCAAAGGGCAAAGGTTTATTTAGCTCGCAGTTTGTAGAGATTTCAGTCCATAATGGCTACCTCCAAGGCAGGGTACCTTGGCAGAGGGGCATCACAGAGGAAAACAGTTCATGGTGGATAGAAGTAACAGAGCAAAAGCAAGGGACAAAACAAGCCTCTTTCTGCCTCTTACATTGTATCCAGGATACGGGGATTAGGACAGGTGTCAAACCAATCAGGGAACTGATTTAGTAATCACTCACCCTTAATCCTAGCACCCTTAATCCTAATGTTACACAGTGAATCAGTCACCTACCCTAGATTTAGCCGCCTCTGAAAAAGCCCCACTTATGACTGCATCTGGTTTTGGGAGAGACATCTAGACACAAGCCATAACACTGGTATAGTTTTAGTCCCTCACTTTTCATTTTTTTGCTCACTCTTTTCTTCTCTCTTGCCTTTTCTATACAGGAAGAGACTGTCATATAGAAAGAACTCTTAGTCTGTGTCTTGCTTACTTTTCTCTCATTGCTGAGACAAAATACCTGATGCCAAGAATTAGGGAAGGAAATGTTTATTTAGCTCACAGTTCATAGAGGTTTCAGTCCACACTGGACTGGCTCCAAGGCAGGGTGGCACATGGCAGAAGGCAACAGTTCATGGGGGTGCATAGCAAAAGCAACCCGAGCAAAATGGAGAAGCACCAGAGAGCAAGGCTCTTTCCCTCCTTTATATTGTATGCAAACTACCGGCCTCAGGGGCCGGTGAAGCACTCATACCCATAATCCCAGCATTGGGCTATGGATCAATCAGAAATCTAGAAGCCCACCCCATGACTGCATGAGGCTTTGGGGGGACATGCAGACGCAAGCCATAACAGACTGGAAGGCATGTTCCTTTCTGGGTATGAATGAGGTTGTGCAGAGTGGGACATGTGAATGATATGTCTAATCCATTACTGGCAGCCCCTGGTAAGTCATCTCTGGTCTTCTGTATTTTTGTGTTTATTTTCAGTACTGGGGATTGAAGCAGCACCTTCACACCGAGCTACATCCCCAACCCCTTTTTTAGTTTTTGAGACAGAGTCTCATTATATTGTCTAGGCTATGCCATGCCTTTGATCCTCCAGCTTTAGCCTCCCTGAGTTCTGGGATTATAGGCATGTGCCAGCACACTTCGCAAGTCATGTGTTTTGAACAGTCTCCTGGTCCCTGTACTTACCTCTGCGAAAATTAATATTTGGCGGACAACAACATAGAGGCTTCAGAGGTCTAGTACTATAGTTGTTTGCTGGACACCTGGTTATTCTGGCCCAGCCCCAGCAAAAAACTGTGAAGCGTGAAGTTTTATTCTACGAAACATTTTGATATACTGATAGAAAAAGGAAGAAAAATTCAAACTGCTGATTTTATTTCCTAACATCTCTGCTCAAAGGCAAGTATCTTTGGTACTGTTGTTTTTTCTGTCCCGTGTCTAATGGGTGTTAGGTATATATCAGAACTATTAATAAAGATTAGCTTCATTCTATTAATGTTAAAAATTAGTATATTTTCTCTTAAACTTATACTTGCTGCTGGCTCTTGACAACTAGTCAGACTTACAGATATATCATTTCTGGCTTGGGTCCTAGTGTAGGACACATATCTCTTACTGACTTATTTCTGAGAATGAGCTTTAGTGTTCTTTGATATTATACAGTATATATTCAGTATTATAACTTGGGAAATACTTTTCTTGTTGTTTACCCAATGCCAGCACTAAGGCATGTTAATCAAAGCAGTCTGTCATTAAGATGATAGGACTTGCCTGAATGCAAGGCTCCCATATTCCTTCCACCTGGAAAGTGAAAACTCTTCACATCTTTCTCAGATCTGTGACTAAGTCTCAGTGCTTCTGTGTGCTGCTTTCCGTAAATCATAAGCATTATGATTAAGTCCGTCCTTTATGGATTGCTGTTAGATTTATTTTTGAAGACTTAGCAGGAGGCTGTAGAGGAGAATTTTCCTATTAGAAAAATCTTTCATTTTTATCTATCGTAGAGTAAATGTACGCTGAATGTATGTACAAGTAAAAATAAAAGCAGTTAAATTCACTAAAACTGTTTAGTTTCATTAAATGCCAGATGTCAAATGTTATTTTCCTATCTTGGTCTATAAAATTTTCTTAATGTAATTAACTAGCCATCCATAAAAATTGTGAATCTATCTCTTTTTTAAAAATGTAAAATTGTAAGGCTATAGACAAAAATAAAACTTGGGTTAAAATGGGAGCTAATTGAATGGCCTTTTCCTTGGGTTTTAAGGAAAAGGCTTTTTGTCACCTAATATATACATGTGGAGTAGATATTGTAGTTCTTACCGTAATTCCATTACTGCAGCTCTCATATTATCTCAATTATAAATTAGATTATTTCCCAGTAATTACTCTTACCAATTTTTTTTCTGGGATTTAGATGTGGAAGGAAAAATAGCTCATTTTAACAGAATAATGTGTTTGCTTGTGTTTGTTTTAGGAAAAATGCACAGCACTGGTAGCTCTGAACGGATTCAGCTCTCAGGAATGTATAATGTTCGCAAAGGCAAAATGCAGTTGCCAGTGAACCGGTGGACCAGACGCCATGTTATCTTGTGCGGGACCTGCTTGATAGTATCATCTGTGAAAGACAGCTTGACTGGAAAGATGCATGTTCTGCCACTAATTGGTGGAAAAGTAAGTAAAACAAAAACAAACAAAAATGCTTAAGGTTTCCTAGCATGAGTGAGAACTTTTCTCTGAGTCATGTCTATAACAAGAGGTAAATATTTTTGACTTATTGGCAGTTTTACTCAGTTGATGTTGTGCTCTGCTGGTGGGCATTGTTGGGACTGGAGTTGTGGAAGAAAACAATGAATGCCATTGGCTCATGTGAGGCCGTGGTGATCTTAGCATCCTTAGCACATGCATTTTACCTACTAGAGTGAAAATAAATCAACCAGAATTTCACTGCTGTGTTTTAGAGTAAACATCCTTTGATATCTTGAGCATATTTTGGGTATACTAATTCCTATGTCTGATCTTAGGAACATTTAAGCATGTCTACTGAGGGTTAAATTCTTCTAGTGCTAAAGTCTTTGATTTCACTTTCCTTTACCCCTGTTTTTATCATTTATAAAATAGAACTAGATTTCTTGGGAAAACATTAAGTACTTCTCTTTATCAGATTTATTTATAACTCCTAGTGTTGGTTGATGTAACAACACCAAAATTATATGTCAGTGTTAACCTTTTAAAAATTGACAGATGTCTGATCTGTTCCAGGAGGAAGGTTAAACTGGATGAGAGTAGTAATAAATGGTTTTGTTGTTCACCCACTACCTAGCACCCCCCCCTTTTTTTTCTGGTATAGGGAATTGAACTTATGACCTTGCACTTGCTAGGCAGGCACTGTGCCGCTGAGCTAAATCCCTGGCCTGCGAACATGTTTTTTACTCTTAAGCAAGTCTTTCCTCGTGTTGTAAGTAGGATGTATTAGTTTTTTTCCCCTGTTACATTTTCTAATCCCAAGGCCAGTTCTTGTTTATTTCAAGAGTAAATTTTGGCCAGATTGAAAGCTTTGTTTAGATTTCAGTCTTTCATTTTGAAACCATTGGTTCCTAACTTTTGTCTGAGCATTGAAGAATTGGTGACTGAACCTGTTAAGGTTTTGTCCTTTGGATGGATTACTGAAAAATTAGTTAATATTATTACTATGCATCGTTATTTTAAAGTGTGTACTTAATGTTTTATACTGTGTTATGTCAACAGTCTCTGTTTTTTATGATATGGGATTTTGCATAGGGAATTATAACTCTTTATTAAACATGCTATAGCAAAAGGCTCTGTGCTTGGCACCCAAGAAATACCAAGAGGGCTAAGTCACCATCCCTGCCTTTGAAGAGCTTATACTTTCATAGCAAGAGATCAAGGATGGACACAATGGAAGAGAAGTACAAAGAGATTAGTGGAAGGAGAGATTGCATTTTGAATATGGTTGAAGACGGGGAGTTTTGCAATGAAAGAGGCAGCAGTTAATGATAGAACTTGAAGGGTGAGAAATCTCATGTATGCAGGCAATGATTGGAAGTACTGCTGTGCTCAGAGAGGCAGAGGCAGGAAAGCACAGGGATGTTCAGGTAAAGTCAGAGCATCCGGTTACAATTAGCATTTCTATTCAGAGCCTGTCCTACTTCCCAAGCTTATTGGATGGATTTCTACCATTGAGTCAATTGAAAGTTAATAGCTTCCTCTTTTTACAAGTAAGCTTGCAAAACCTGTTTTGTGACTATGCCTTTAAAAATAATTGAGTACATTGAAAAATTAAGTCTTTAAAACCTTTGACTGAGGTAAGAAAAAATAAGCCCCTTTTTGTAATCTGAGCTTTCATTAATGATTGTCTATTTCTTTTCTGTTGTTAAAGGAAAAAGAATCAATGGATAAGCTTTTTTTATTTCTAATTTACACAGAGAAGAGCTAGAAAGATGTGAGATAGACTGGCCATAACCTATCTATAATTGGTTTGATGTGAAAATTGATACATTACTAGAGCATGGTCATTAGTTTATGTTTTCAAATAACAAATGCTTTTTAAAAATTAATTAATTAATTAATTTGAGGCAGCATCTTGCTATGTAGTTTAGTCTGGCCTTGAGCGCACCTTGTATCCCAGGCTGGTCTCAACTCAAGACAATCCTCCTGCCTCAGCCTCTGGAGTGCTGGGATTACAGGCATGCACCACCCACCATGCCTGGCTAACAAATATTTTTGTTGTTAAATATTTTCTCTTAAAATTTGATTGTTGAAATATTTGTTTAATAAGTAAAGTTTTTATTGTTATGCTAGATTTAATTTTTCCTTTCAAATTTCATAGGTTTTTAGGTAACATTGTGATGCTTTGATATTTATTAAATGATGAAGCATAATAAATAGAATAACTGGTAATTATAACTCATTTGAGGAATTACAGCAGTAAGAACACCATTATTTCTCCTACTTATGTTTGCCTTACATCTGTCCCATTACCTCCCCTAGCTCCAGAGATATCCACTGCCCTAAATCATGTAGCCATAACTTTATTTTTTGGAACCAATTTTATCATATAGTTATATTTTGGTTTTGGACTGTATAAAAATGGAGTCATATTGTGATTTGTGATTGACTATTTTTTTCACTCAGTACTATTTTTCATACGATTTCATGTTTATGTGAATTTTATTTCTGTACAGTGTTCACTCTGATAGGTTCCGTACTTTCTAAAGGGATTTTCCTGCTGATGAACCTTTGGTTGCTTCCAGATTTTTGTTGTTATAAACAATGCTGTTGTTACAATGTTATATCTCCTAGTATGCAAGTACTTTTTTAGAGCAGTTGTTTGTACCAGGGTTACTATGCTCAAGAAATGTTTGGTAATATGTAGGGTTGTACAGTCAGTATATTAGACTAAAGTTATGCTGTGATAACAAAGTCATCCCCCCAAAATCTTAGTGACATATGTCTACCATGAGCTGGTGAAATTGAGAGGTGGAGATTTCCTCTTTTCTACATTTGTGCAGGAACCCAGCCTGAGAAGAGGCTCTGTTCTTTTGTAATTTAACATCTGTGACACATGGCAGGACAAGAGGTAACTGGAAGGTTGTTCACTGGCTCTTGTATGTTTGGAGCCATGCCATTTCTCCCAACCACTTATTAGCAGAGCTAATTACTTGACTCTACCTTCAACAGTCCTGGGAAATGTGGAGAGTTGAGTAAAATGCTTGATGAGTGCTAGTATTTTTGCTGCAAGGGCACTCAACATTTAAAGGATAAGGCCTTGGAGAATAGAATATCATGCAAAGGTTTAGACAGTTCTACACAATAAAGAACTATTCAATTCAAAATTTCTGTAATGACCCTCTTATTGTTCTTGGGTACATACTTAGAAGTGCAATCACTAGGCTGTAGGACATATGCATATTTACTTTTAAAGAGGATTTGCAGTTGTTTTTCAAGATTGTTAGACCATTTTACACTCACATTAGTGTAAAGTGTTCTTGTTTTTGTCCTCACCATTACTTTACTGAAGTATTAATTTAAATTAATTGTATATTTTGGTAAGTTTGATAACTATAAGGTCCCATGAACATATCTTAATAGCTGTACACACCCATTAAACCATCATCACAAGAGTGAACGCGTCCTTCCTCCCCAGACATGTCCTTGTGCTTCTTTGTATTCCTTTTCTCCCACCCCTTCTCACTCACTCATCTTCATTCTCAAGAAATCACTTGTCTGAATTATGTCAGTATAGATTACTTTAAATAGCATTTAAAGTTACATTTTCTCTTTGTTGTATAGAAATGTAGTTAATCTTTCAATATTGATCTTGTATCCAGTTATCTTGTTATATTTTCTGGTGTATCCTAATGCCCAGATTCCCCTGAGTTTACTATATGACTGCTTTCTTCCTTTTTTTCTTTTCTTTTTGTGGTCTTTTTGTCTAATAGAATACTGAATAGAAACAATAGATACTTGTCTTACTGATTTTAAGTGGTGTCTTGCCAGGCGTGGTGGCACACGCCTGTAATTCCAGTAATTAGAAGACTGGGGCTGTAGTGAGTTCCAGGTCAGCCTGTACTATATTGTGAGACACTATCTCAAGAGAAAAACCAATCAAAAAATAAAATAGGTAGAGTGATACCTCATCCTTAATACTGGTATTTGCCTGAGATATTCAATAAATACCCTGTGTTAATTTAAGTGAATTACTTGTATATTTAGTTTGCTGAACGTTTTTATCATCAATGTTGAATAGGTGGTGAATGTTGTCCACTTTTTTCTGCAGTTGTGGGGACGATCATGTAGTTTACTTCTTTAATTGGTTAATGGGACTACTGGTTAGTAATGTTAAATCATCTTTCCTTATCTGAAGTAAATTGAACTTGTTCTTAATGTGTTTTTTGTGTTGCTAAGTTCTGATACACATTTTAGGATAAGTCTTCATGACTGAGGTTGCCAGTAATTTTTCATTCTGTTACTATTCTGCTCTGGTTTTGATTTTATTAGCTTCATAGATTGGGTTAATGTGTTTTCCTTTATCTTTTGTTTGGTGAATATTTGAACACATTTGAAATGATCTGTTTTTTTAAACTTTGGTAGAACTCACCTGTAAAACCACATGGGGCTGAGTTTTTAAAAACTCACTCAATTTCCTAAAAGGTATGGGATAGTTTAGCTCTCTAGAGCCTTTTGATTTGCTGTTGATAAAATACATCTTTTCTAAGAATTTGCCAGTTATTTATAATCCCTTCAATCTCTAGTCAGTCAGTAACTATGCTCCCCTTTTTGTTACAGGTATCTTCTCTTTTTTCCTTGTCATCTCCTCATGCCCCAGGGAGAAACGACCCCCCCCCCCGCCCCAGGGATCGTAGCCAGATGGGAAACCACAGTTGAGTCTATTTATTCAGTGACCAAAGAATAGAGAAGTAGTGTCTTACCTTACAAACCTACCTCTTAACTCCGTGTTGACAGGTAGTAGGTACAGATTAGCAGAAATGGAGGGAAAGGGTAGGTAAAGAAGAAAATTCCTATCTTTTCTTAGAAAGGGTGGACATTTCCTGAAACTCGGGTACCATCTCTTTTTCTTCCTTTTAATATTTGATGATTCTGGTCAAGGTGGCTGGTGGGTATGTTATTTAGCATGGAAATGAGACTGTAATGAAGTTAGAGGTTGTTCATAGGCAGTACTACGGCAGCCATTTTAGATCCAGCCGGTTTTGGCTAATCTGCCTGAAGAATTTTTGACCTTCAGACTTGTTTATCTGTCCTAAAAGATAAACAAGATTAGGATGGGTAGAAACTCACTTAGGCAGTACACTTGGTAAGAGAATTTGACAGAGGATTTATCAACTTTATTAAGTCTTTTCAAAGAACCAGTATTTTGTTAATATTCTCTGTTGTATGTTTGGTTTTTATTTCAGTGGCTTCTGGTTTTTATCATCACTATCATTCTACCTTGAATATATTCAGTGTTTGGCTCTGATCCCCTCTCTGCCACATTCTTAGGGTCTTTTTATACTAAGCAAATTAATTTTCTGCCATCTTTTCCAATATTAAGTTTTTAAAAAATATAAATTTCTCTCTATATACCTAGTACTTTTTTTTCATTCCACAAAGTTTGACATGTAATATTTTCATAATTGTTTAGTTCTGGGAATTTTTAGAGTATGAGTTCTTTTTAATCTGTGAGGTATTTAGAAGTCTTCAGTTTAAAAGTGTGTCATTTAAAAGAATGTTATTTGTGAAGTGTATATGGATTTTAAATATTTTAAAATTTACCTTTTTTATTACTGATTTCTAACTTAATTGCAGCTGATCTGAGAGCATAGTCTTGATAGACCTTTTGAAATCTTTTTCTGTGTTCTGTGCACCATGGTTTGTAGTCATTTTTGTAAAGCAAACATGGAAGTCTGTCATGTGACTTTATCATCTGGCTTTTTGCACCATGTGAAGAATTTACTGGGACCAGAAATTTGATTATTTTGAGTATGTCACTATATTATTAGGACTTGAAAGTTCTCATGCAGGGTTTTGTATCAAGTTACTCTCAATATCACATTAAATTTTTAAAAACTTAACAGGCTTGAAGACCTCTTTTTAAATACAAGCCTTAGTTCAGAGTAATGAAAAGTCCTCCTAAGAGGGAAGAAAGAACCCCCGATGTCTTATTGTGAAGTATAGAATAAAAAAATAGAGTCTGTACTGTTTTTAAACAAGAAGAGAATTTTACTGTGGTGGGGAAATCTAATGAAGGTAAAATTCCCGTTTTGTTTTCTTTGTAACTCAAATGGGTTGGTCAGATGCAGAAACCTAGTTGTTTTACATAAGAGGTGTACATAGGGGAACAGGCAAATCTGTGTAGGCTCACTTTTCTCAGGTACAGTCAGCGAAATGTGTTAGTGGTTCTGCCCTCTGACTTGTTTTTGCCTCCCTTTGCTTATTTTCATAGGTAGAAGAAGTGAAAAAACACCAGCACTGTTTAGCCTTTAGTTCCTCTGGACCCCAAAGCCAGACTTACTACATTTGCTTTGATACTTTCACAGAGTATTTAAGGTGGCTGCGGCAAGTTTCCAAGGTAAGCACCTAATCAGTAGTAATCTGTTTTGTTTCTAGCTAGCTGCAAAGTTGCTTTTTGCTTTACCATTTTCAAAATACTACAATTATGTACACATTGCCTTATCAGATACTACCAGTGGTTAGCAATTTTTCAAAGATAATTCTCACTGGAAAATAGCTTTTTAAATATGGTTTTATATTTGCCACTTTTTGTTTAAACTTAAAATTCAGTCTGGCATCACTGTTTTAGTGTTCTCAAGTAAAAAACTGAGATTGAAAATTTTTAAGGGACTAGCCCAGGGCAGGATAATTATAAAACCACAGAATACCCAGAGAATTGTTACAAATTTGCCCCCTCTTCTGAATCTATTTTCATATAAACAGTCTAATCCTGTGCCACCTTTCACCTTTATTCTGATTTTTAAGTGGCTTATTTTTTTTCATCTTATTTTGACCATTTTATAATCCCCTGATTAGATAAGGTTGTCAGGCCCATGAAATAATACATCTTTGGGTATGTGTAGTAGAAACCATAGTAACATTACAAGTAAGGTGAATAAATGCTGGTTTTTCAGGTACTGTATATGAGAAGATGTTTTTATATCTCATTTGTTGTTGTGTGTGAAGTAATGGGGTAGATTCCAGTATTTAGTGCCTTGGTTTTGGTCATATTTTTGAAATGATGAGATCTCTCAAGGGTGCAGGAACAGTACAACAGAATTTACTTGAGTATTTTTGAATTTACAATTAAATTTGTTATCCAAGTTTAGTATGATTCATGAGTAATTGTCAAGTGATTGAGTAAATCACTGATGTAATTGTCAAGTGATTGAGTAAAAGAGTAACTTTGTAAAACAGTTAACAGATAATTAGAGAATAATGACTAGAAAGTCTTTTTACAGTATTGGGATTACAATGTTATAAACTGTGTCCTGATGAAGTGTTGGTATTTAGGAACATTAGTTTCTCCTCCCTCTAGAGCAGAGACAGCAGGAGAGGGTTTTAGATGGTAGCCTTTTGATGCTGTTAACCGAGTAGGCAAATGGATGCTGTGCTGCACTGATGGCTAACAGTTCAGAGACCAAGTCCTCAAACTGCAACCCCAAACCCACTTTTCATCTTAGAGTGCCAACATTGCAATTAAACCTGAATGCTTGGCTGCTGAGGGGACTTGGGTTGTGTGCCCACTGTAGCATGCGTGCCATAGGTTTGCCACCACTGCTCTAAAGTATAATACAGCACCCCTACAGGTGAAAAAGGAAAGACTACATTATTTTTTCAATCTTGCATGTGGAATTCGTGTGAGACAAGAGAAGATGTATCTGTCTAGTTTTACAATTGCTCTGTGGTTGCAAATGTGAGAATCCAAGTATTAAATAATGTGTGTGTATGTTTAAGTGGTTTGCTTTTGTATTCATGTTTATATTTGATTGACTGTATGGATTCTATCTAAGCAGTAAATCCATTGGCGACCCTCTGCTTTATTCAGAATAAAGTGCTAGAACATTATCAAAGTGCAGCATATTTCTTGTTATACAAAGATACTGATTTTTAAATAAAATTTTACTTATTTTGGAATAATTTTATATTTACAAAAAAGTTACAGAGTTGCTATGCACATTTCATTCAGTTTCTCAAGCATTACCACGATACTTTGTCAGAATTAAGAAACCCAACGTTCCACTTCATTTGCATGTTAGCAGTTGTTCCATAGTTGCTGTGTGCTGCAGGATGTCACCTAAGGTACCACATTGCAATTGGTCATGTCTGCCTTGTCCCCTCTGGACTGTGTCATTTTTTTCCATCTATTTTTCATGACCGTGACAATTCTCAGAAGTACTGATGAGGAATTTTGTAGAGGGACCTACATGGAGATGTTTTGATCTTTTAGACCAAATTCAAGGTAGTACATTTTAAACCAGCTGCTTTACTTTTTTTGATGGTGCTGGGAATTGCACCCAGAGTCTCCTATGTCTGAGTGAAGCATTCTATCCTAGAGCTCTATATCCTCAGGTACATTCTTTTTAAAATAAATCAGAAATATAAATTCTTGAATACTGTTAGAGATATAAATAAAAGTGCATGTAAGTTACCAGGTACACCACAGCAAATTATTTTAATTGAAACAGTAATAAAAAGACTCATAGTTTCTTATGTTAAACATATATCCAATTGGTAAGTTAATGTTTTAAATCTTGTAGGCCTTTACTAAGCACCTTCTATTTGTCAAGTCAGTGTTTTCTGCATTGGGGATACAACAAAGAAAAGGTCCAATTCCCCATTCTTGGTTAGGCTTACACTGGGGGAGAAAGATTATAAATAAGTAAATAGGCAAGAAAGAAATGAGGGCAGTAGTTAGTCATACTCTGTATTACCAAGTGATATGGCAGAGAATGGTTGGGAGGGATAACTTCAAGGAGAGGCTGTTTCAACTTAAACTTTAATGGAAGACGTGTGTGATTATTTGAACATCTAGTTGGAAGAACTTCCCAGGCAGAGGGTAAAGATGTCATGAAGGCCTTAAAACTGCAGTGAGGTTGTGTTGCGGGTTCAGAAGTCAGATAGGCAGGGTTCTTGTGTTATAGAAAGGAGTAAAGCATTTGAATTTTATTATTAATACAATGGGAAACCATTGAAGAGCTTTCTTGTGGAAAGTTACATGTTCTGATGCATGGTAACTAGACTGTAGAGGATACAAACAAAAGCAGGAAGACCCAAACTACAAGGCTTTTGTGGTTAGTCTGGCAGGAGATGAGTGTGGCTTTGCAGTGAAGTAGAGAGGCACACATAAATGTTTTGGGATGTACACTGGAGACTGAGCAACAGGTTCGTTGATGAATTACATGCAGGACATGAGACAAAGGAAGAGATAAGAAAAGCTTTTTTCAGTCCTTACTTTGAATTACTGGATAGAGTGAGTGTAGCTTCAGTCAGAAACTATAGCATTATTCTTTGTGTATTTGCACCTTTAAAGTGATGGCAGAATACAAATTTGGACTTCACAGAGAGCTTCTCTTCTAAGAGGGCGTAAAGGGAAACATAAGAGGTGGACTGTCTCTTAAGTTGGGCATGAAAATGTTGATTTGTGGCTTAGAGGTGATTATAAATGTCAAATGTTAGCTTGGTTGGTGTTCTTTCATAGTCTTGGTTGGCTAATATGCCATCTCTGTGGCTCAGTGGTACAGTGTGTCTATAGTAAGCCTTCCACTCTGGTTACTTTACTCATGAACACATTTAGACACCACACCTCTTTAGTAGGAGATGGCAGAAGGTAGTGGGAGAACTGTTGCATGGGAGACATGATGACAGGACGGGAGAGGGGTATTTCTGCTAGTTTCCCTTTCCAGTGATGTTGTATCTCCATTGGAGAATGTTTGGTATCTGGATATTGAAATGTAATGCAGTTATGTGTGAATGTTTCACACCCATGGACATACACAACAACATGTACTTATGTAGCATACATTCTATACTTACAAGTGCAAGTGTTACTAGGAGGGAGGAGGGACTTTGATTTAGTTGCCTGAGATTGTTAACTAAAATTAATTGGAATGCTAATTTTAGCCTCTCTTTAGAAAGGCTTCAAATGTTTGCAGAAGCTAAGTAGTGTGAGGGTGAAGAGTTTGAGTAAAACAAGGTAGCATTGGGTTCTACTATTTCCTGGTTAATATGGCTGCATCCACGTTTTCAGATTTTAAGCTTTTTCATCTGAAAAGGGAGTGCTATAATTCTTACCAGCTAGGGTTTATATGAAATATGCATCTAATAATGGACTGATACTACCCCATAGTAAGAAAGGTAAGTAGATAGATGTGTGTTGTGTGCCTGTGTGAATGACTGATAAAGAAACAAATAATTTTGGCTCTCATTCCTGCCATCATCATGGATCAGGAACCTGTTACAGTATTCTCTATTTTTATGGTTATTTTCGGTAGATAAGGACACACATGTATTTAATTTATCTGAGCAAGGTTCTTTCTGCTTAACAACCAACTGCAACCTGCTAGGGAAAGTAATAGTTTTTCTCCTGAAAAGACAGATGAGCACCAGAAGACAAAACATTTTAGTAAATACAGATTTTAAGTATGTCTCTCCTTTCTACAATCTGAAAAACCAGATATATAGTTCAAAAGTTTTTAGAAGGGGTAGAGGTATAGCTTAGTGGTGTAGCACTTGCCTAACGTGTAAGGTCCTAGTTGCCATCCCCAACAAAATAAAGTAAAAGTTGTTGTAATTTATGAATTAAAGAGCAAATAACCTATAAAGGGCTCACCAAAGATACCAGATATAGAAGAAAGGAAGGAAGAGTGAAGGAATTCCCCATTTGGGTGGGAATTCTGTATAAAAGTATGGGTATACCTCTCTTTAAACTTAGTATGTTGAGGATGATCTTATGAAACTATCTTTTCCTTTAGCCTAGCATCCAGAGACAGTCAGCTGGGGCTGCTGAACAGAGGGGAAAACGCTGGTCTGTTGGAGAATACAAGCTTACAGGAAGTACGAAGTAGATACCGCTGATTGTGTATAGTCTCCTCTTGGAGTTGTTATTTACTTTTTCTCATAAATAGGTACTTAGGAAATGACACAATTTAGTCATATATAAGGTTACTATGGAAGCTATTTTTTTTCTTCATGTTGAGAAACAATAAATTTCATAGAATAGATTATCTTTCTATTTCTGTATTTAAATGAGGATTCATTTTCATAAGGATCACAAAGAAAAACATCAAAACAGAAAGGAATATCTGGGTTTCTAATTTTTAAACACCATCTGTACTACAGCAGTGGGGGACACAAAGAACCAAATTCCAATTATTTGTAGTCAGAATGAATTTGATAAATAATTTAAAAGGAAAGTGCTTTGTTTTTGGTATGTGCTTCTGAACATTAGCTAAAAGGAAGTGTTTTACTTTGTTTCATTTGGGTTTGGGAAAATTTATAACAGTTTATTAATTAGGTATATTCTGTAGAAATAGTCTTATTTTTTTAAGCTGAATCATAGCACTTAATATTGCTTGCCAAAATAATACACAGAATAGTCCCTTTAGAGTTTTTACCCTGGGTGTGTTAGCAGTAGATATTGAGGAAGAGTTCCTTTGGGAGGCTTATGATACTGGTTTTGAACTCATCTCTAAAATATTAATATGCAGCATGCTTTAAAAATTCTGTAAGTACCCTACTCTATGCAGTGTGAAAAGGGGCTGTTTGTTAAATATGGGCACATGCACCCAGCATGTTTTAAATAAAGGCTCTGGGTGGTAGTTGAGAGGAAAACAGAGTTGCAGAAGAGCACCTATCAAATAGATGGGTACCATTATGGGAATGAGATCTAGCTGTTCATTTTTGTGGTCCACTTTTTTAAATGTGTTCACTTTAGGCCTGTTGGTTGTTCTTTGAATTCTTTTCAAAGTTAGTCTTCATGTGAATCTCAACCTTCCATCTTTTAGAAGTTTCTGTCACTTTTATGACACCATACTAATCCTACTTTAAATCTGTTTATTTCACAGAACAATGAATTCAGGTCATTCCTTGTTTTGTGTTTTTAACTTTTTAATGTGGAAAATGTAAAATATTCAGAAATAGAAATAGTAGTGTTCTAACACCAGGATACATATGACCTAACTTCCACAATTACTGGATCATGGTCAGTCATATTTTATCTGTACACTCACCTTTCTGTATCTCTATGATACAGCAAACCTCAGACATCTCTTATTACACTCACAAGTATTTTCATTTGTGTAACTAATTCTAGACAAGAATTCTTTTTGTAAATATAACCACAAACTATTATCTGTGTGGTTTCTTTTTTTTTTTTTAAAGAATGAACAATGTCAATGATTATGATTGCTTTGACAATATTCTGTCCAGATTTTAAAGATTAAAAGGGGTGATTCGGGTATCTTATTTATTCCTGGAGTAATATAACATGTGATACCAAAGAGAATATGCAGCAGATGTCAAAAGAGTTACTCTTCTAACTTTTTATCAAACAAATTGGGTGTTCTCAAGTATTGATTAGCTAAATGAATGTGAAACAACTTGGCACATTTTAAAGTTCAGTATTTTGGACTGAAGTAGTAAAATAACCAAATTAAAAGTGATGAGACCTTATAGTTAAGAATATATATATCTGAATTGCTGAAGACCAGAAATGTTTTGGATTTTTTTTTCTGATTTTGGAATGTATATAGATACATAATGAGATATCTTAGGGGAATAGTACCCAAATCTAAACATGATTTATTCATGTTTCATATATGCTTGGTGCACAAAGCCTGAAGGTATTTATACAATATAAAAGGGTGCCTACATTTTTGGCTGTGACCAGTTACATTTTCTGCTTGTGGCATCCTGTTGAAAAAAAATTTTTTGGAGACTTTAGGGTTTCACACTTTCAAATTGAGAATGTCCAACTTGTATTATTTCTGATAATAGGCACTTTTCCCCTAGTTCTCTTTTGCAGAGAAAAGAAGGCATAGCATTACTTCTTCCAAGGACCAGGCCAGTTTCATTAGTTGAACCTTTGGTTTCATGTGTTTAAAAATAATGCTTTATTGTCCAGATTTAACCCAAAGCAAACTTCACTAACTACCTGAGTTAAATCATTCTAATGCGATAGAGTTGAGATGGATTGGTTCAGAGGTAGTTGCAAGAGGCCCTTTAATATGTCTCACCATTTTATATATATATATATATATATATATATATATATATATATATATATATATTGATATTGCCTTTTGACTGGAAGTGTTGTTTAGGGAATCTGCTGCCTTTTGTCAGCATAATCAGTTACTTGTCCTTCAGAGATTGTGCTGCAGTTTGTTAAGTTGGGCTTGAACAGTAAGAAAGTGAGTAGTCCAGAGCTTTTCTGGAAACCTTTACTTCATATGCTTTGTTTTATTTAATTTTATTTATTTATTTTTTGTCTTTTTGAGACAGTGTTTCACTATGCAATTCTGGCTGGCCTTCAACTTACTTTGTAGCCCAGGCGGGCCTTGAACTCACAATGATCTCCTGCATTAGCCTCCTGAGTGCTGGGATTAATTACTTCATATTTTGTACCCAGTCTTCAGTTAAAGAATCAGGAGCCCTTTAATTAAGGAGGAAGTATATGGTAGAATCTGAAGTGGAACAACGGGTCTGAGTGATGAATTTTCGCTTAAAAAATGTGACCTATATCTTGAGATTGCTCTTGCACCAGTTCTTTAGTGACAGTGTGAGAAAGGTTGGAATCTGGGGTGTGAGATAATCAGGAAGGCTTCTGACTAAGGAGGCGATGGAGAAGGAGATTGGAAAGGCAAGTCTTGTAGGATAAATAGGACCCTGTCATGAAAGTGAGAGGAATGTTCATTTCAACACGCGATGAGATGTGTGTGAAGACAGTGTAAAATGTAAGGATGTAGTCATGTCACAGATAGCTGAGCAGTATGAAAAAGAAATGGAAAGAGAAACTAAAGTGCAGAGTGCTGGCCTCCTTGTTCTGTTTCATTTTCTTGTAGAAATATGATGGAAAGTTGCCAAATAGAGTTAACTTTCCAGTATAGTAGTGGCTGTGTTACATAGAAATTCATGTTACAGAATCCTTCCTTACTATAAATATAATATTAGGAGTTTAGAGGAATTTAGAAATTATGCTCTGAATTTAGGCTGAAGATGAAATATTTTTGATTGTATTATTTTGGTTTTGTCACACATAAAACTGTTAGTAAAAGTAATTGAGAGATGTTTTTACACTATGCCACTCCTCCTATCTTGTTTCTTCATTGCTAATCCCTGCTGGTTGTGTTAGTTTGGTTTGGTTTGGTTTTGGTAGTTAATATTCCTGGAAAAGAGGTTTTTGCTTTAGTTCTAAGTTATTTCAGTTTGAAACTACATAATTTCCTCCAAAGTTTTATAGTCCACTTTATACAAATAGCAAAGATCCTTGTTTGCTTATCATCTTATTACAAAAGAAGCATACTTTGTAAAGTAGTGTCTCTGTGTATTTAGGCTGTTACCGTTTTAAACTCATGCTGTGTTTCTCAGTCTTCTTTCCTTTTGGTCTTCTCAACCAACCCTGCCTCCTTTCTTGTCCAGTTATGGTGAAGTTATCAGCACTCTTTGTATCTCTGCCCAGTAGAGAGATGTGAAGAGAAAGGGAAGGAGGAGACAATACTATGTCTTTCGCTTTGTACCAGGCATTATTCTTGGTCCACTTGGGTTTTCAGGATTTCAGAATACTGAAATGTATTCCTCATGTTCTGGTAGAACCCTAGAAACGTTTTGCCTTAGAATTATTAGAGACGGTATCTTGGTTACTTTTCTCTCATTCCTGACACAAAATACCCAATGTCCAAAATTAAGGAAGGAAAGGTTTATTTAGTTTACAGTTGTGGAGGTTTCAGTCTATAATCGGCTGGCTCCAAGGCAGGGTGGCCGGGCACAGGAGCAACACTTCAAGGCTGCACAAGACAGCAAAAGCAGCAAGAGCAAAAAGAGGAGGGCAAGCCGCTTTTTCTCCCTTATAGTTTGCTGGCTAGCTGCTGACGCCCGCACCACCTCTGTGCCCTCCTCTTACACAAGCTGAGGATATTCCCAAAGTAAGGGCCCTGGCCCCCTGCTGAATCACTCAGTTGAACTTTTAAACTTCTCAAGTTGACGCAATGAACAACATCCTAGAGTGGTAAGGGTGTGTCCTTTTCATCCCAGTATGTAGAACTGCTGAGTTCTTAGTTAAGTTTCTGGACTCCTCAAGTTGAGACAATGTATCAACCATTACAGATGGTTAGGACCAGTACTACTATAGGTAATACTTCAAAATATATGTGGATTTTGTCTATACCTATAATGTTGTCTTTAATAAAATACATTCTAGGTTTCAACCAGGACTTACAGCTACATTTTAAAGTTACATGTTATCTTAAGATTGAGGCCTTAGAGGGCATTTGCGAAGAATGTAATATTAATTGTAGTTCTCTGGAGTAATTACCACAACAGTTATTTGGTATTTTCTTTGTAAAATTATTCAGTCTTGAATTCCAGTCATCATGAAATGGATTTCACTTCACAGATTTATAATTGAAGATTTAAAAAAGATCTTATAGACTCCCAGGTGCTGCCCACTGTGTTTCAGAGCTTTGAGAATGTTCAGTAAGAGAGTTCTTTTTCACAGTGAGCTGAAATGTTTATTCCTATGGCTTTGACTCGCTGATCCTTGTATTGCTGTCCCAGTTTCAAAAAAAAAGACAAAAAAACCCCAAAAGAATATGTCAGCCCGAACAGAAAATATGTACAAGTCCATTAAGTAATCTAAAAGTTCTATTGTTTTTAATTAATTAATTTATTTATTTATTGAGACAGGGTCTCGCTCTGCAGTTCAGGCTGGCCTTGAGCTCACTTTGTAGCTCAGGCTGGCCTTAAACTTGTAATGATCCTCCTGCCTCAGCCTCCTGAGTGCTGGGATTACAGTGTGTGCCACGATGCCTGGCTTTTTAAATTTTTACCCTATGGTGTTCTGTAGGGAAAATATTTTGAGGGCTAAATGAAACTCCTTTCCTCATATGTTTATAAGTCATTTTGGAACAGAAGACAACCTAAGCGAGTATTAATATGAACCTAACTGCATTAATATAATTCCTAGAGTAGGTAGATTTATGAAGAAAAAAAGTTCTATTTAATTGAGTTGTCAGCCTTAAAAAGTTTGTTCTTTTTAATACAGGCTAGAACTAATTTCCTAAGTCATAGCTACCTTCAACTGATTTAAAACTTGAATCTATTCATAGGTACCTTGATGTTACATATTTATTTGATTGCACTTCCTCTGTGTAACTGCTTAAGATGGCAAGAGCAGTGCCCCATACACCATAGTTTTTTGTTTTATAAATCTGTACTCCTTGTAGCTTTGACTTTTGCTCTGGGGATATTGAATCCATAGGCCTCTTCTGATACTTTGAAATGATAAGAGCATTATTAGTATTTCAGCTCTTTGAATTGATTAGGCGCATACTGTTTATTCCACTTTAGAAATGAGGGAACTAAAGGGCAGACAGATGAAGTGAATTGTCTAAAACAACGTAACTACCAGCAGGAAGTAAAAGAAATATCCTTACACTATATACCTTGCATATTCTTAAGTGTGTCCCTGGGCCTTGATTTTGTGTCTTCCACTGTCTTAATTGTTGTGGGTATATCAGAAGTACAGGATTTTATAGTTCAGTGTGTGACCCTTCCATAACAAAAGATTAGAGGCATTTTCCGTGTGTGCCAGCTTTTTTCACTTTCTTTGCAGATTTTTATAACCTTTAAAGTTTGAGTAGGTGTTTACCATGGGGCGTCACTGTTGCCCATTTGGACAAGTGAGATCACAATGGACAGAGCCCATGATTTCATTGCATGCTTCTGGTTTTATTCACATTAAAAGTCAGAACCCCATGGGATCTGCCACTGGCTCCATAGAGCTTTACCCCCTTTTTTACAGTGTATGTGTGGTCAGCAGATGGACAGAGCCCATGACTTCATTGCATGCTTCTGGTTTTATTCACATTAAAAGTCAGAACCCCATGGGATCTGCCACTGGCTCCATAGAGCTTTACCCCCTTTTTTACAGTGTATGTGTGGTCAGCAGATGATCTCTGCTTCTCTTGTAGAGGACTCACTGTCAACTTGTCTTCATTCCTAAAGCTTAAGCTTCTCCTAGGGGCCACTTTATTTGTACTTAGTTAAATTATCATTGTGCACCACTTAGAGGAGCCCTTTCTAGTGAGATCTGAACTGCATCCCTGGACCTGAGGGTGTGGAATTAATAGTGTAGGTGTTCATGTAAACCCAGTGTTACTTTAGCCATGTGGCCTTGGGTGCCCTGCCTCCCTTTTAACCTTCACTTTTGAGATGGGGATGTGTCCTCACTACATCGCATTGTGGTGAAGAGTAAACCAAATATGATGTTGTTAGCTCTTGGGAGATTGACTATCAGAAGGGCAGCACTTTTTGAATGTTGTCTGTTTCCATTGTTGCAGTACTACTTGGGGAAAAAAGCTAGGATAATAAAGACTGCTTGCTCTGGGGTGTATCCTGGTTGATTTCTTGTTAATATTTATTATTTATGTAGGTCTGTCTTATTTTGAGAAGGATCTTAGTTTTAATAGCAGCTGTGTAGGTAAGCCTCGGCTTCTTTGAATAGCCCTATTGATGGTTTTCTAATTAGGGAACCAAGCAAACTGTCCAGCAGCAGAGTGCTTTGCTGTCCTTGTGGAGGCCAGATAGGCCCAGGTTGGTCGAAGCACTTACATCTCCCCTTCTTGTGCCAGGGCAGATAACTGGGCAGAAATACACCTTGTGGTGGCCATTATGGTTATGTTGACTTTCACAGCTTGTTGAATTTATGTTCTTGCTATAGATGTTCCTGCTTCTGCCGCCTCTCTCTTGCTGATTGTAGCCTTGTTAATGTGGTTTCCTGCTTCCATGAGGAACGGACTATGGCTCAGAATGAGAAAAGGAGCAAGTACAACTTGATGTTTAATTATTTTCTTTCATTTGTCCAAGGGAAGTTTTTAGTTTGATGGCTTAGTTAAAATAGTTTGTTTTCTGCATAGTAGTCTCTGGGTAATAGTGCAATAGATAGATAAAAAGCAAAATGCTAAGAAATGAAAGTGTTATAAAGTAATCTAGTATCCTTTCTTCTACAAAAATGTCCTGAGGGTTGCATCAAGTGCTAACCATAGGACTGTATCAGTAACAAAACAAACAAATCCTTGCTCTCATGGAGCATACAGTTTAGGCAGAGACAAATACAAATTAAGAAGTTACACAGTATTTGGTGATCATATAACACTTCTTAAAACTTTTGCATGCTTCTGATTTTATTTGCATTAAAAGTCAGAACCCCATAGGATCTGCTACTGGCCCCATCTCCTTACTTTTCTGGTCTCTTTGTCTTCTACTGCCTCTTTCCTCTTGCTGGTTATCATGCTCTTTGGACATTCCAGACAGACTCTTTTTTCCTGGGTCTTTATTCTGGCTACTTCTCTATTTGGAATGTTCTTATCCTAGATAAATTCTTTCTTTCTTTTTAGTTTTTTTTTTTTTTTTTGTGCCAGGAATCAAACTCAGGACCTTGCGCTTGCCAGGCGGGGGCTTGCACTGCTGGGCTATATGCCTGGCCAGGATAAATTATTTCAAATCATTTCTTCTTGTTAGGATGTAGACTTTTCAATAAGACTCACCTTAACATAATTAAATTATAATCCATTGTGTGGCCATTGGGATGGATTGTCAATTCGGTTAGCTGTGGGGCCTGCCTTGGGGATTATTGGAGCACATTTCTGGGTGTGACTAGGTGGGTTGCTGAGCTGTGGCTTTGGAGTTTGTGTCTGATCCCTTACTCCCTACCTCTCTGACTCTGTTTTCCTGCTCTGCTTCTCTACTTCTGTGTAATAACCAGCTTTACTCTATCACACCCTTCTGCCATGACATTGCTGGCTCAGAGCCAAGTGACCATGGCCTGAATCCCCTAAACCCATGGGCCAAATGATACCTCCCCAGCAATGAGAAAGCTAATACAGAGAAGTTGTACGAGAAGTGATATTGTTGGTATGACAGTACTTGATCTTGTGGATTGGAAGCTTTAGAACAGGTTTATAGGAGGAGATTGGAAAGGTAGATGTTTAGATAATGAAGTTTTCAAGGGTTGAGATATAGTAGCTAGGATGGACTGTCAGTTTGATTGGGTTTAGGATCTGCCCTGGGGATTGGTAGTGCACACTTCTAGGATGTCTGAATGGGTCTTGGAAATACGGCCTTGAGGTTTGCGTCTAGTCCTTTAGCCATTCTTCTCCAGCATTGTTCCTCTGCTCTGCTTCCTGGATGCCATGAAGTGTGAATAGCTAGTTCCACCTTGCCCTTCTCCAGTGCTGTTTCTGCCGTGGAGCCAGCTGACCATGCACTGAGTTCCTTGAAGTAGTGAGATAAATTAATTGCCCTTCCTTGAAGTTGCGGGTGTTGGGAACTGTGTACCAGCAATGGGAAACCTGGCTAATGAAACTACCTTTGCAACAGTGCTGGCTTCTTTTTTGCAGTTTTCACCCCTGTATGTACCAGTTTTTAAAATTCTTGTTTGTGAAGTAAGTTTAATGGGGCCAAGTATCTTCATTTTGTTTACTGCAGTATCTTAAGTGCTTACCTAGAACAATAACTGGCACCCAGTAGGTATTCAGTATGTATGAGTGAGTGGAAGTGACAAGTAGTATGGAAAAATTTAAAAAATAATTGTATTAATTTCTTGGGGCTGCTATGACAGCTTAACAGAATCCTGGTGGCTTCGAAGAACAGAAATTTATTTTCTCACCATTCTGGAGAGCAGAGGTCCCAAATTAGTGTATCAGAACATTTGCTTCCTCCAAATCTTCTGGGGAAGAATCTACTCTTTTCCCCCAGATTCTAATGGCTCCAAATGTTCTTAGACTTGGAGGCACATCACTGTAGTTGCTTGCTTGTATGGTCACATCACCTTTTCCTATCCTGCCTTAAAAGTCCTCTTCCCCTCTCTTATATAATGACATGTGGGATTTGTATTTAGGGCCAAATGGATAATCCAGGGTAAGTGCATCTGTGAACATCTTTAACTTAATCACTTTTGGTATATGAGGTGTTACATTCATTCTTTTGTCATATGAGATAAATGTCACAGATTCCAGGGATAAGAATGTGAATGTGTATTTGGGGGAACCATTATTTGCCCATTCCAAAGGGGGTAAGGGAATGTTCTGGTTACAGGAAGAACTTTCCCCGGGGGACCACCTAATAGGACTTTGGAAATAAAGCCAGAGACTGCTCTCATCTTTTTTCCCATTTTTACTGAAATTTTTATTTAGGTCACATTTTTTTAACTTAAATGTACACATTCTCAGATACACATAAAAGAGTACACAAGATGATACAATTTTCATGTGCTAGCCTCCCCAGATAACATTGATATAGTTGCTTCCTATCTTTCATTGTTCCTCTTAAAGCAATCCACTCAAACTCTTCCCTATTTCCATCTCTTCTTCTGCCTATGTAGAGCAATTACTATCATTATTTGGTATATGATCAGTCTTTGGTTATATAGCTTTATTGCATTATTTTTCATACGTAATATATGGAGCTGTGTGTTTGTCTTAAAATGTTCCTTAGAAATGGTATTATGGTGTATATGGCTGGCTGAAGCTTGCTTTTTTTTTGTAAATCAATTTAGATTGTTAAGTACAGATCTAGTTCATCCATTTTACTGAAGCTCTTTATGGCAGGTTATGTCTGTGTCCTGGCTTCAGAATGCACAGCACAAATCCCAGAGGCCTCTAACTAACCAGGTCGGGTTCCATGCCAGCACCTGTTGGATCAGCCTGGCTTCAGCAGATGGAGCACTAGAGTTGCTCAAGCCTAGAGCTTGTGTCTTCCCTGGAGGGTCGGGACACTTTGCAGTTCCACTCAGGATAACATGTGTGAACTTGTTTTTTTTTTTTTTTTATTTTTATTTTTTTAAACACATGTGCAGCATCCGAAAAATACAGATTTCTACTTGACCTTCAAGGTTGCACTTGGAGATTATATCCTCTGGGAAGCTGGCCCTGATCCACAGATCATGTTCAATGCCCTTGTATGTTCTGTTACTGTTAACAGTTACCATGTAGCTTCTTACCTTTCCTTGCTTTGTTGCTGTGTGTTCATTCAGGGTAGGGAGTGTGTTTGTCTTATTTTCTAGTGTGCCTCAGAATATACAAGGTCTGGCACATAATTAAATGATTGGCATGTTTTTCTCATGAATGATTTCACTACTTAGTGGAACTTTCACCCTCATTCCTTTTTCAGTTTCCTTGAGCGTTAATTCTCTGTGGCTCTGGGGCTTTTGCACTTACCTTTTAGGCCCATTAAAATCCTAGCTTTTTTCACATCTTCTAGTTTATATAAATGATATGCCCTTGCCTGGGATTTTTTTCTCATTTAATGATGAAAATTCAAGGAAAGTTGAAATTGCCAAAATGCAAACTCAAAACTACTCCTCTAAGATCATTAAAGATGAGCCTCACCCAATCTGTTCCCATCACCAGTATCCTTTTTGTTTATTTGTTCATTTTGTTTTGTTTTGGTTGGTGTTTTGTTTGTTTTGACACAGAGCCTTGCTGTGGAGTCCAGGCTGGCCTGGAATGTACAGCAGTTGTCCTGTTTTGGCCTCTTCAGTGCTGGGATTGCAGGTGTGTGCCATCATACCTGGCACACATCAGTATCCTTTGGTTTTCATGTGTGTATAGTAATTTCTTTTTAACCTCAAATATCAGGCAAATATATCATGCAAATTTACTTTTGAATCCTTTTCAGTATCAAGAAAGTTTGGTGAAGATACAAAGTCATCGTAAGGTTTAGAACTATTTTCCTGGTCTCTATAAGGAGACACAGAGCCATGATGTGTGGAAGTGGGCTGGAGCCTTATGCTTTGCTATAAACCAGCACTGCGTTACCTATAATATTGAAGAAACCATTTGAGAAATACAGATTCTCTGGTATATTTTCTATGACCATCATGCAAGTTAGATTGTAGCCCCTAGGATCCTGGCTGTGGTAGGAGTCATTTAACCAGGAAGACATTTAATATCTGGATAAACGTTTAGCTATAATGAAACAAACCACAATGAATTTATAAGCAGCTCATTGAAATTTTGTGGAGTGACAACCTAAGAAGTTTATACCAGGCATCTAACAGAATCTAATTACATGGTACAATATGTTTTATTATTAAAATGTGTACAAGTCTCTTGATACTACTTTATTTGTGCTATTTTAAATCAATATAGAGTAAGATTTTATAACTAGGGAGTTCAGTTTAGATCTTAGCATCTGTCTCCCAATTCTGTATTTACTCTAAACTCTTGTATTAGTTTGCTCTGAATTTTCTTAACTATGGAAATTATCAACAGTGAAACCCCTACATTGCAGGAAGTTAGTGATATCACTAAATCTAATGGAATAATCTGTGTTCCAGAGAATCTACCATGTATGCTAGGTCATTCTGAGCACCTTCCAGCAGGCATGCTGTTTTTCTGCGTTTATAGCACTTTGCTCAGTTCTGTACTGAGTGAATAATCTCGTAGTTATATTTGGACTAATAGTCCTACTGGCATAGCATACCTGTGTTCCCAAATGGGATTATCTTTTACCTACCCATAGATAATAGTGATAGGATAAGTGGATGGTATTAAAATCCAGCTGCAATTTTATTCCCTCTAGGTTGCATCTCAACGCATTAGCTCCGTGGACCTCTCATGTTGTAGCCTGGAACATCTTCCTGCCAACCTTTTCTATAGCCAAGACCTCACCCATCTCAATTTAAAACAAAACTTCCTAAGGCAAAATCCCAGTCTCCCGGCTGCCAGGGGGCTCAATGAACTACAAAGGTAAGCCTGCAGAAATGTATGGGTCACTTGGAAGGGGTAGGAAGACCATCTTTTGATTTAGGTATCTCTTAAATATGCTGACTATAAAAGAGCTATAGCATATAAACTTCCTGTGTCAGAGGGCATGTTAATAGGGCTTTATTTATCAGGACATTATTTATTAATTCCCATTTTAAACTTTTCCTCAAACTTCCTTCCTTAAAATTAATGATTTTAATATTTCTTACCTGGATAGAATTTTTTTGGAGGATAGGGAGAGACGATTTTTTATGTAATTCAGGCTGGCTTTGAACTCACTATATATAGCCCAGGCTGGCCTCAAACTTGAGACACACCTTCTGCCTTAGCTTGCCAAATGCTGGGATGATTACAGGTGTGTGCCACTGTGCTGGGCATTAACTAGATAGATTTATGTAAGAACAATTCTCCTTAAACTAGCAATGGAAAAAAGCTAACACCGTTTAGGAGATTTCTTCCAAATTCAGGAGTTTGTTTTATTAAATATGTCTTTTGAAATTTATAGGTCAGTTTTTTCCATGGAAAGTCATTACTAGAACCAAGGTTTAAATCCATTAACACTGTGTGATCTGGGAATTGGTATATATTTATTTCAAGAGTTGTACATTAAATAAATAAAAAATCTTTATAAGTAAGGAGATGGGTCTTAATTTTGCTATTTCTAAAAGAGATTTGTGATTTATAATATTCCTTCACTTTTCTTTTTGGAGCAATGGTAAATCTTAGTTCTGTGGTAAATTAAGCCCTTATACTTACCTTTTGTTAAGAATATATGAGACTATAATTATAAAAGTGTAACTATTTTAAGCAAATAATGGATAACTCCTCTGGTTTTAAATGACTGGTATGATTAGAGAGTAACTAATAGTAAATAACCATTAGGATGTGTGTATGGCTTTTAATTTCTGGAAAGAATATTCCTAAAATTGCTTATAACATTTGTATATAAAATTGGAAAATAGGAGAGTATCATAATTGTCTTTTCAGATGATTGTATTCTTTGTTACTAAATGAATATTGAACAAGTGATCATTTCTTAAATGTTAGGGTCTATCAGTGGATTTGAATTCTTCAGGACTCAGTGGGCTTTCTTGCAGTTTGAGTGCATCATTACCCCTTTACCATTTCACTGCCTTAAGTGTTGGCTTCTTGGGAAATATGATTCATTGTCTAACTCAAGCATTTCAAATGCTAATGTGTTTCATTGTACAACTTGAAGAAGTTATGTTTGTTAATGTCACCACTTATCTTACCTGAAAACTCTTTAAGTATTAGAAAGTTGTCAGACTTACAGGAGAAATGTTTTCCAGATTTTTAATTTTCATTTGAATGTAACCTGAAGCAACGATCTTATTCATTTTGGGGAAAATATCTGCCAAATATTAAAGTGTGAGTAATGGTAGTTTGTCAGTCTTTCAAGTAAAAATAGTATTCCATAGAATGGAATGATAGTGATTAGGGTGGCTCACAACTCAAATCATCATACAGTTGTTCGCCTTGAGATAGCCATCATACCATAGTACGCACCAGAAGAACTGTACGGGAACTTCCAATTTTCTTACCCAGAAAATTAAAAAGATGTGCACTCAAGAGTTGAGATATTTTGAAAATAATTTTCCTGAGTTATTAAAGACATTCTTAAGTAAAACTGGCATTACACATTTTTAAAAGGATATTTTTATAGTGATTGCCTGGCAAAGAAAAATACAGTGACAACCAGGACAATTTGCTGCAATGAACTAATTACATGGGCAAGAGAGACTCCAGTAAGGGTATGGTGCTCAAGCAGTTCCTTAATGCTGCTGATGAGCACTGTGAGCGTACACTGTAGCATGGTCTGTATGGTCTAAATGTTGATATGAATGTTGTATGGGTACTTGTACAACATAATTGTTGTTTTGCTTTTTGTTGTATTTTTTAAAGTTTATTCTGTTAAGGGGGTAGATACATCATTATTCAGTCTGTTTTATGGTTTGAAGTTACTTTGAAATCTTTTTGTATTTCACAGAAGTGTAGACTTCAGTACTTCTGTTATAGAGCAAGAGCTTTCCATCATACTATTGGATCCTGCTATCTTATAATAGAAAGGGAAATTAGGATTCATCCAAATTAATGCTCCCTTTTTAGGGATGAAGTTTATGGGCATGTTACATGCTAAATTCTGCTTAGTGGTTATCTTCTAGAGTGTTGGGGAGAACGGGGTGGAATTAGAGTATGACTTGAAGAGGGTCTTGGCTGTGTTATGTATTTTTGTTTAAAAAGAAAAAAATTGGGGATCAATATGGCAAAAATGTTAACATTTGAAAAAGGAAAATACTCAGATGATCATTGTTTTGTATATTTTTCTTCTTGAGTATTCATTAATAAAAATTAGTATATGTGCTGCCAAACTGAGCAATATAATAAAAACTTAAAACCTAAAATGATTTAAGTATTTATTACTTCATATAGGAGAGATATGCTGCTCCCAAAGGACAAGTATTTGTGGAATAAGTAAATATCCAAAGATATTTGTAGAAAGACGTTTTTGACATGAACATGATTTCAGTAGGATTCAAGTCCTGACTTGCCTATTAGTTTGTTTAAGACCTAATTGATTCCCATGATCTATTGGCTCTGTACCTATATGTATGGAACACACCTCCTTTACTCCCTGCCCTCTGCTATACATACCCTTTCCCTACTGTAATGGTAACGGTCATCAGCTCTCACCTGGACTACTGTGGAGAATGATTATTTTGCTGCTGTTTCCCTATAGCAACTCAGCATCTGTGTTTTTCTTGTCAACAGATATATACATTGTTATATAAAGTGTTTTGGTTTTGTATTTTAAAAGATTTAAACTTTTCCCCGTAAGAGTAACATCATGTGAGTTTTTAAAAATCCTGATAAACAGTTCTACTACATCTTTCCACCCAAGGCCTACTTCCCAAGTTGCTACATTTTAGGTTTTTATTTTTATTTTATTTTGGCTTCTTTTCTTCATTTTTCTAAATACTATGCTGCCTGTGTTTTGACTTTCATTACAGGACATTATTTGCTGACTTATTGCTATGAAAGATAAGGATTTAGCTATAATCTTTCTGCCCCATACCACTTGTATAAACTTTGCCTTTCCCTATTCATGCAATATGCAGTTAACAATTTTGAGTCAAATCAGAATTCACTGTTTCTCTTTATTATGAGCATAAAGCAGTTATTCACAGCTAAGGACCTAAAATGCAATGATTACATTTATTTTCTCACACTGGCTCAATAGTAACCTTTCTATTTTTCACTTCCATGCTTTTCTTCTTATCTAGTATTTGTAACCTTTCTATCACGTTGACATTCTTCTCAACACTTTTTTACTGGGTACTGCTTTTCTGCAGCACATAGGAAATACAGCTCATAGATCTGTTTTGTTGTATGTGCCCCTTTTTGTTAATTTTAAAGAGAAAAAAAAACAAAAGTAACAATAAAACAGTTTCAAAACAGGCTAGTAGGAGAGTAACAATAATTAATACATTGCATATTATCTTAATAGTAGTTATTCTGAGTACATGATATAGGCATGAAATCTTTTCCAAACAATATTAGCACAAACCTTTCTTGTCAACGAACTAAGAGAAATTAGCTGTATAAACTATCGTGACTATGCTGTGTATAAATATATGTTTTCTTTTTCCGTTCCTTCCTTTCCCCTTTCCCCCATTCACAGTGTTTCTCTTTTCTTTCAAACAGTTTCTTCCCATTTGGGTGCAGTGCTTTTGTTTGAGAGGAATCCTTTAGTCTTGTGCCTGGGCATTGCATGTCAGGATTTAAGGAACCAAGTGGGGAAGAGAGCTAGAGTTTTCATGTGTAGATTTTTGAATTTTATTTAACTTCCCTATTTTTAGAACTTTTTTGTTGCTATGCCCAATGTCTTTGAGCCAGAGGATAAACTCTCTTTTATTAGAAATGGGAACAGGGGAGGGGGAGGGCATCCTAATTCACTCTTCTATAACTTTTTGGAAGTCTTCTTGTAGGGGGAAAATACATAGAAATGGGACAAATAGGAGTATACTGTTTGGTAGATGTCTATCAAGGGCACACATCCATTTGATCAGCACCCATATTCAAAAACAGTATTAGCAGCACTGTTCGAGATGCGTGAGAAGCCCCCTGTGCCCTTCTTATTACTCCAAAGATGATCACTGTCCTGGTTTCTGATACTGTAAATTAACTTTGCCCATTTTGTTAATTGATATAAATGCTTACACATATACTCCCATGTTTACCTTCTTTTATGTATGTTTCTCCTTAAAAAGTAAGAGAGTATTCCAAGAAACACATTATCAGCATATGTTTTATAGTATAGTATATGATACAAAGCTATGACTATATAAGTTAGAAGGTTTTTAAGTTTTACATTGCAGTAAAGCTTTATGCTTTAATTTGCTTTATGTGTGGAGGTAGACATAGAAAATTTTGTTTGTGAAGTTTGAGGATCTGGTGAAACTGCTGCTGTTATCCTTCAGAAAAAAAAACAGGCTTTAATTTTTTTTCCACTGCACATTACTATGAGATGCTTGTCTTTTATCCCCATTACCCCAGACAGAGTTTACTGAAACATTTTCAAAGTAATAAGCCTCATATGCATACATTCATAATATATTTTATGCCAGGAATTTAAATTATATATTTAAGAAAGTCATTATTTGTATTTGAGAAATCATTAATGTACTTTTTTAATGTTCAAAGAGTATGATTTGAGATATGCCATATGTTTAATTGCTTATTTTTATTTGCATAAAGAATTTATGCTAACCAATCTAGTGTATTTTCATAGGGAATATGTTAGAGAAGTATCAAAGGGTATTATCTCTTTTGATAATTTTTATATTTTTACCCAAATATCAGTAAATTCATTTTTAGATGAACGTTGGGGCAGATTTCTACGGAGAAGCTTAACGTACAGTGCAGTTATGTAACAGGCGGGAGGAGTAAGTACACATCTCCTTAGTTTTTCTTCTAACTGCAAATTTTCACATTATACAAATGAGCTATTTTCACAGAACATTTAAATTGGTATTTGCACCAGCATTCTAAATCCAGAAAGGTGGCGTGCTGATGTACACACACAGAGCAGCAGTTCCAAGCGGGAGGACATTGTTCTTGGAACTACTACTGTTTTTCCTTTAATGGCATTGGAATTCTTCAAATTAGAGTACAAATATGAAGAGGTGAATAGCAGCAATTTTTGATGTTTTGCTGGTATCTTTCCTCACTGTATATCACTAGTAACTATAGTATGTTATTTATATTTTTGTTTTATTAATAGGTAGCATTTCACCTCGGACAGCTGTATCGTCATTTCAGTGATCTATCTGCTCTTTACGCAAGATTGTCATTTGCGTAGAGAATGATTCTTAATAAAATACAAAATTTTCTTATAAAGTCAGTGAAGGAGATAACCTTTCTGTGGGTTTAAATTCAAGGATTTTAACTTTCCTTCCTTAAGTTTATTTGTTTGTTTGTTTTGTCTTTTTGAGACAGGGTCTCTATGCAGTTTAGGCTGGCCTTGAGCTCACTTTGTAGCCTGGATACTCCTGCCTCAGCCTCCTGAGTGCTGGGATTACAGGCATGCGCCACTATGCCCAGCTGTTTTTAATACCATAGCAAATAGTATGAACTTCCTTTGTATTGAAGCTCAGGTGTTTCACTGTATTCATAGATTTAGCTCTTAAAATTTTTTGTTTCTGTCATTTATTTTATAGATTTAGTGTCAACATTTTACCATCTGAATAAATTTAGCTTTTAAAACTCTTACCAATTTTTAAATGATTAATCATTTAGTAACATTGCATGGAAGGGGTCTAGAGTTTGGAAGTGTACAGGAGGCAGAATTTTTCCTGTATTCTGAAATCCTCTCCACATGGGCTAGAGTATTAAATTGACACGACAGGGTAATGTGAGAAAAGCACACATATTTTTACATGTACATGGCAGCCCCATAGGAAAGTAAGACCCAAAGCCATGGCAGAACCTAAGTGTTGATGTACTGGGTTGAACAAATGATGGCAATTATGGAAAAGCACCTAAAATACATGGAGAAACCAAAGAGGTAACAGTTACTCCAACAGGGTCTGTTTTTGCAGAGCCCTCTCAAGCTTCCTTCTCCATCGCAGGGTGTTCCTCTCTCTCTGCAGTGGGAAAGGTGTCTTTTGCATGTGTGGGGCAGTCAGAGCACTGTTCTCACACCTGATGTTTTTCTCCTAGCTTAACACAGTCCCTGTGCCAAAGAGGCATAATTTGGAAGTGGCATGTTTTACTATCTTTCATGAGAGTTGATTAAGTTTTTTTAAATCATGATATCTTGCATTGTTTAGAAGGAACATAAATGGAACAAAATGAAAAAGTTGGATACTAATAATCTGCTTGTTTCTGGTTTCTTTGTCCATAGTAATTGGAAAGTTGATCACTTGAAGTTAAATGTCTTTTTAAAGACCATTTTAGTTTACTAAACATTTCTACTTACCACTTTTATTTTTTTTCTGGCAGATTTTTTTTTTTAATTTTATTTTAAAGACAAAAGAATGGAGACATATGAACCAGAAAAGCCATAAACAATACAGAAAATACAAAGTTATACAGAATATAGTAGGGAATTAGAACTGGATGTTGTATTACATAGTTATCTTCACATTAGTTAACACAAAAACATTAAAGGAAATACCAAATTATAGATAAGATAGTAGG
>PVLD010014936.1:0-50480 GCA_004027595.1 Dinomys branickii
AGCCGAGGTCCCAGCATTCACGCCCGCCAAGTGTGTCTCGAGCTGGCGGCGCCCATCAAGGAGGTTTGCTCCCTTGCTGCTCACCTGGTCGCCATCTTCCCCGGATCTGATGCTCACGACTCATTCTTGTGCCTCTGTTGCACTTGCCTCTCCTCATTCTCCAATCTTCAAGTATGTTATATAAACTGCTACATGGAAAGACTATACTTACATCTTATTCATGCAAGACTCACCAGTTATATGGTAGGGTATGTCCTACAATGCTATTGGTCAGGACATTCAATACAAGGTGGGAAAATTAGTGCCTGAGACACAAGGAGGGTTTTATTTGCCAGAGATTGGACCTACATTGTCACATATATTATTCTCATTATGGGAACAGCCCAAGTAAAAGAAGGGTCCAGGGTCCAGATATAGACCCCAAGTTGACACCTGCAGGAACCAACCAGAGACACTCAGAAATATGCTTTACTAATCCCCTCAGTGACTCCCCAGTCAATGAAGTTGGCAATGAAGTTTACCCATTACACTACAGATCTACCCAGCATGATAGCTCAAATGGTAACGGAGCCTGCATCTTTCTTTACACCTGTGCCATAGAATATTCTTTACTGCTGATCATGAGACTGGCATTCTGTCAGTACACAATGATCCAGTGTATCTTCTGGGAATTTTTTCTCCATCCTGGGCATTTTATTTCTGCCTTCAAACCAGGCCAGTGCTTCGTCCCCTAGCTTACCACATACACATGGTAGCTTCAAAATGAATGCACAAATAAAGGGTCTATAACTGTGCTTCAACATTTAGTTTTAAATAGAAATTTGCAAGTGTGTATGCAGGTGTGAGTTTGTTGCCAGAAACAGTACTAGGATTTACATAGCAACTACCTGTTGAATAGTTGTGATGAGCAGGGCTGTGGGGGCCAGCAAAGGAGGACAAGAAAGAAAATAACAATCATATACTTACGGATAAACGCCTTTGCAATTTATCAAAAAACAAGAAAAGTTTTTGGTATAAGGAACAATGTAGGTTAAATTTCTGTGTCCACAATAGAACAATTAAATAGATGAGTGCAGACATAAAGTTTACAGAAAGATCTTAAAGAAAAATTTCACACTGAATATGCATAATGTGTGTCTTTGAGCTTCCTACTATGCCAATAGTATAGCACTTTCATCTTCTGCATTATAAACACATCCACGTAGGAAAGAGAAGTATTTTCATGAGCTTTGAATGTAATTCAAAAGGAGCAATTTGGTGATAGAGGTAAGTATTTCTAAATAGAGAATGTAGAAGGTTAACAATACCTTCATGGGTAATCTTCTTTTATAGCATTTTAAAACAGACTCAGATTTGATCCTTGTTTCAAATAATTTATAAATATTTTTGCCTGAAAAATTTAATATTAAGTTCATATCACTTGGCTCATAAGGTCTCCTGTAATGCTGACTGGTAAAATATATAACAACATACATCAAGATTAAGATATTAAGTGGGTCATTAACATCATCTAAGCTTCAGATTCTATCAAGTTTCACCATTCGTTCCCAGAAATTTCCATCATAAGAAAATGACCTACTTTGTCGTCATACATTTCATTGAGTTATGACTCCTCAGTTTCTTCACTACAAATTGGGTTCTAGATTTTTCTTGACTGTATGATTTTTACCATTTTGATTGTAAGATCTTTAATTTATATGCCAGCTGGGGTTTGTGTGCTGGTCTATATGATCCAGTTTATGCTATGCAGTTTTACAAGGAAATCCAGTGTATCCACTGTTCATGTCAGCTGACAATTTACTTTGTCCCATCCTGGTGTCCAGTCACTTACTGTGGCATCTGCCAGTATTCCCACCATAAACTTCTCTTTTTCTCCTTCTCAATTATTTAATATTTACGCTAAAACATTTACATCTGTATTAATTTTTAATATGCTATTTTATTAAAAACATGAATTCCCAATGATTTTTCTAATTCCACCCTAATGCCTCACAGTAAATTCTAGCTTTCTTCTTGGCTGTGTTAATTCCCTTTTCTGATGAAGAAAATCTCAGTTTTTATTTTTTTTAGTCATTTACTTATTTGACCCGTTCTTCTATACTTAAACAACTGTCTATTAAAGCTATCATTAAACTCCAATGTGGCAATAGTCCTCTCATCTTGTCAAGGCACAGAAAGTACAAAGAACCAAAAAAGAAGATAGAAAAAGATAATTGCATTAAAATGAAACAAAAAATATTTTCTGTCACTGGGGAAAAAGTATTAAAAACCCGAGAGATGTTTAAGTGAGTTAATGATATAACTGCATCACACTTGGAACAATAGTTTCTGAAAAGAGAAAGAGCTGGGGGTATCTAGGTAAGTAGACTGATCTGTTCAAACAGGATGTGGAAAAAGCTGGGGGTGTCTTTGATAATATTAGCTCTTCTTTATAGAGTGAAGAATAAGTACATTGCTACTATATTTCCATACATTTTAATATCTAAAGTATTTTCTAATAATTAATTATTAAAACAAGAAGATATTGAACCTCTCTTATTACCCCAAATTCAAAGCCCATATCCACCCTTGTGAAAACTGGGTATGAAGGACAGCAGTTTGGCACCAGAATAGGGACAAGTGATTTACAAAAAGAAGAAATACATAACTAGACAAAATAATCTACTACTTTTACATAATTAAAAATATGCACAGTGGTACCTAGGTTCCCAAACCTAAATTCTTTCCATGCTTCTAGTGAAGAAAGCCACGTTCCTATTCCGGAAGGGAAGATGACTGTGGCTGTGCTCTTCACCCCATGCGGAGTTCACAAAACTGAAGCAAAATTCTGCTCAACGCTTCTGTTCGCAAACAACTTGGTTTGCGAACAGAAGTGTTCATAAACCGAGGCATCGCTGTATTTACATCAACACTCTTTTTATGTCACAGCACAACCCCAGCTGCTTATAGATCTGATCTCAAACTAACTGCTTCAAGGTCCGCATCACTGAAGGACAGCACGAAAAAGTGTCCGGGAAGGAAATTCTATTCTTATTAGGAGCAGTATTTGGTGACACTAGACTGAAGGATAGCACCACCTTAACATTCTTTTCCATCCCCAGAACTATATAGAATTTAATGACTGTATGGATGTTGCTGTCAGTAGTCCTTTCCTTTCTATCCCTATTACCCTATTAATTGATTGGACGCTATATTACAAGAATTTTCCAGAAATTTTCCATCTCCATTTCAGCAAATCAATAATGTTATTATTACCCCAGACTGCATCAGACTATTATTATTTTAAAATAGGAGGAATAATGATTTAAAAATCTGACAGGTTATCTTTAACATAAAATATGTAATAAAACTTAGCGATTAGAAAGTAATTAACGTGGGCATTTGTAGATCTATTCTTTAACAAAATATAAAAATAATTTAAACCATAATTTCATAATTGGTCATTATTCTTGAAATGTCACAGTAAATAATCAGACTGTGAAATGCTTTAAAAATTAATGTATATCTATAAAAATGCAATATAATGATTCATGCTACTATAATATACATACTTTACGTACTGTATAATAAATTACCAATCTGTCTAATTAATACATTTTCAAGCTCAACTAACGTCCAATTACTATTACTATTTTATTACTATAAAACACTTATACCATTGCTAAGATACAACATTAAATAAAAGTGAAAAATAATCTAATGCTTAATAACAAAGGGTTAAACAAAATCATCAGATGTGCACACGCATGGACAGACACACATACACAAGCACTCACATGCATACATATACACACACGCATAAAACAAAGCCAAAAACCCTAGTGAAATTTAGGAAGACATTTCTTTTTTATGATACTTTTTAATAGTTTATAAAGTAGAATACGGTGTTCTATTCTTGCAGAAAATCGTAGATAATTTATCAGAGAATGTGCTCTTGACCTCATAAATCCTTTCAAATGTGATTGTAATCTCTAAATATTGTTTTTATCAACACTCTGCAATGGAAATGCAAAGCAAAGGTACTAAGAGAAGCATGCGGGTGTCTTCTGCTTGTCAATAAGTTGTGTTACTAAGTATTGTCTTTAGTTCTGTTGATCCTCATTCTCTCTCTTCACTATTATGAAATAAAGTAAGGTGTTCAAATGCTGTCTCCACAGCCTTTTTCGAGTAACTCCGTTTCCACACAGTGGGGAAAACCACAGAAAATGACAACAAGGCGCTGCTGCCTTTGCACATCAGTTTTCTCTAAGACACAAGTCCTGGGTCCTTTATCTAAACGTGTCTGATTGTGCCTCTTGTCCATTGGCCCTTGTGCCTTCACCCGTCACTCAGAAGACCAACTTTTGAGATTGTGGAGACACACTTTCAGGCACTATGTTTGTTTCTTTGACGATGAGTAGTAACTCTCTTCCTAAATACTATTGTAAATGTGCGCTAAGTGCAAAAGGTGTAACTCAGGACACATCTGATGCTCCCAGAGTGGACTAAAAGAGAAAAGTCTACATCCTTTACTATACTTATTTTCCTTTTTTTTTTCCTGCTACTTGGAATTAAGCTCAGGACATTGCCAGGCAGGCACTTGTCCACTGAGCTATATCCCTGGCCTATGTTTATTTTCCTACTACTGAAGGTTTCCACTGGGCTTGTCTGTCTCAGGTATCAGGGAAACATACTCAAAGAAACAAGCACTAGTGATGTCACTGCATAGTAATGAAAAGGAAGAGTCCACTACCATTTGGAATACTAAAACTTGCACGAAACCCGGGCATAAACATTAAATCATTATGTCGTTCCAGCAAGTAACTGCTTATCTTTCACTGCTTACCTCTGACATGATTAGATAAAAATATTTTGTACATATTGAAGTGGCAAGGAATTTGGTAAATAAGGAAACACATATTTGCCTCAAAATACTTAGTATCACAGAATTAATTGACATATGAGCATTAAATTTATACATCCTACATCTGCCTACAAACCAGCTTCCAAGTGTTATCCCAAATCCTGAAGATATGTAGACACTGCTAGAACCTAACTTTAGTAACTGAATGAAATCCTTTCCCCCCCAAAAAAATAGTTTCTCAATCCATAACAAGAGCATGAAAATATGTTTGCAAAGAATTATGCAATGGTATTGTACAGTTTGAACAGCATTTTAAAATATTTATTGACATAAGGTCACAAAAGAGATGTATTTCTAGAAGATAAAGACCAATTTGAATAATAAAAATGTGGTTATTTGATGGAAAAATACAAATGTATAAACATCTTCTACAATAATGTAAACAGTTGAATATATTTGTTTTAATATATCAGAACACATGTTTACCCAAAAGGTCAAAGTCTAATAGTAGACATATACTCAAAGGCTAATTTAACAGCAGGAAAATCTGCAACTTAGACAATAACATTAACACAGAGGAGTGTTGATTTAAGGAAATGAAATTTCTCCTCGCTATAGGAAATAACAAATTTTATGTAATCCTGAAAATAAGAATATATGTCTGAAATGAAAACAAAGAAAAAATTGGAAATACATGCAGAAATCATCACTGAAAATAACTGATCAGAATTTCAGAATAATTAGGATCTTTACACAGGCAATATTTTATGACAATGAAATTATCTTCACTGTGGTGGTTTTATGCTAATATTACTATTTCCAATAAATTCTAGCTAAATACAATGCATACTCAATATATTCATTAAAATTACTTTAAGATATTTAGAAATCAAGAATTTACTTTTCGAGAATATTTGTTATTAGAAATTAACAATATTGGTAAACTGACCACACATTCATGAAAATTATCATTTGCCAGTCCGTAGTAAGTCACTGAGCCTTCAACGGATGTGACACAAGCAACTTGTCCTGTATTCATATCCACTAATCAGGGAAGAGCTGTTTTTGACAGTGTGTCCCGGATCTTAAATAGTGCTGTGTGCACTTGGCTACTTGGTGTAGTGCACAGTGCAGGACTTAGTAGGCTGCGTGTGAAATAGCTGTAAGGAAGAGCCGTGACAATCAGGTTTGGACCATCCCATGTCATTTCATAGTAATTAAAGTGAGCATCAAGGCCACTTAACACTTTGAAAAGGAATTCCTGAACCTGTGACTTCTGAGATGTGGGCCAAGACAATGATCAGAGATTTAAACATTTTGCTTTGATGATGGGAGGACTTAAAAGCTTATCCTTTGTATATGTTTGCCTAAATGTCCATACACACCAGCTTCAAATATTCTCTACCAACCAGTGGAAAAAACTATTTATCTTTTATCCTTTAACTTTATGGCTTTTATTGCTTAAGCTTATGGCAAAGGACTAAATAAAAATCATTCTCATTCACAGTTCCTAGGTGATATTTTTGATAATCATGGGACCTTCCTTACTCTTACCCATACCTATACCTAGTAAACCAGGGAACACATTAATGTTTGATAAAGCAAGAAACAAAAGTCTTATTCAATATTTTCTTTTAGTGTACTCACAAGTCAATGAAACCTGAAAACAGAAAATATTTTATAGATAGTTTGACTTGTCAATCTATTTTTTTTTCAGTATAACACATGCAAGGTAAGAATCAGTCAAAATTAGGTGCACACAAGAAAATAAAAAAAAAAATAGACTCCAAACAGTAAGTAATGAAATACACTAACGTGAGATAATTAAGCATAAATGAGAGAAATATCCTACCTCATTTAAAGTTTAAATTGCAAAATATTCCAGGGCAAAATACAGATTATTATTTTACACTTAAGAAAGCAAATATCTTTCACAGACATTTGACTGTTACACCTGAATGACAGTATGTTAAAATACATTCTTTAAAGGGCATTTTATCAGAATCTGCATATGTCATCAGTAAAGTAAAAGAGTATCAGCTTATGTGTCCAGTAAGAGATTAATGGGCATGAAAAATGTTTATATATTTACAGATTGGAGTATTATTCAGCCATAAAGAATAATTAAATCCTGTCATTTGCAGCAGAAAGGATCAAATAGGAGAGCATTATGTTAAATGAAATAAATCAGACAAGGAATGATAAATACTTCAAGTTCTCTCTCATGTCAGAAAGCTAAAAACAAGTAGATGTGAAATAGAAAAATAATTGCTGGAGTGCTGGAAGGGCATTGCAGGAAGTGGGAAAAGGGCTGTTAAATTCAGTCAGTGCATGCTATATGCTTAGATGGTTAGATAACACTGAATCCCCATAATATGTGCAATTACTATGAGTCAATAATTATTTTAAAGTAGAGATAATTTTAAAGTTTGTGATTTAAAATTTATGGTATATGATGAACTAATCACAGGAAACTAACATCTGAACCTATGTACATAAAAGATAGCAAACTGATCAATCATTCTGAGTAAATATATTAACACAGGATCACTGGCATGGAGAGCAAGTATGTCTCACTAGTAGATACATGAAAGTAGAGGTAGTAAGAGAAGTAACTTAGGATCATACAAGAACATGTATAAAAAATAATTCTTTAGTGTTGAAGTCAGATCAGTCTCTTCAAAATGTATGCCTGTGTTTCCACATAATAATTTACACACACACACACACACACACACACACACACACACACACATCATAGTTTTCATTAGGTAATTTGATCTAGAACATTTTATTTTAACATACAAATGTTATGACATACTGTGTCATGCATTTATTATTTTTTCAATTATAAGAATACTTGTAAATGACATTTTTACCAATGATATGACATTGAGCTGATAATATTAAAGGAAAAGCTCTGATTTAAGTAACTCCCTATATTTCTGCACTTCTTTTAACAACTGAATACAGCCAATAAACTTCACAAATCAGTTGAATACACTATTGAGATGAGCACAAAAGCAAATGAAATGAAGATAATCAAAGGTAGGAAACTGGCAGACAGAAATGTCAGGATCAAAAGTTCAAATATTCAAAGCTGGCCATAGTACTAGCACAAACAGAGGAGATATAATTAATGTACTTGAAGTAGGTTAGCATTATGAAGAACGTTCTGGAATCATCTCATCAAGCACAATGCCATTTAATTACTAGAACAATAAGACATTTTCCCCCAAGACAGTGCATTTAATATCCCTCAACTAAATAAAGCCTGAATATCTTTTCTAGATCCTATAATAGTTTTTTCTAATCTCTTTCATAAGTTTTACCCTTGAATTTCCTCCATTCTTTCCTTGCTTCCAATTTCCTGTTACACCACTGCTAATTAAAACTAAGCCAGGTAAATCAAGGTATTTTTTTCCGCCCAAAGTGGAGGCTGTTCAAAGGAAGATTTTCATTGGAAATCAGACTAATAGATGTCATAGTCTCTGAAGCACTGAAATTAAAGCAAGTCCCTTGAAATACATCAGTCTTTACTCCCAAAATAACATTTTAATGAAGTGTAAGCTTAGTGTTCCCTTGTAGGCTATATTAATGAACTCAAATTTATTCCTCTTTGTAGGTTAGTAAAGTTTTAAAAATAAGCCTCTCCTAAATCATCATAGCTGCTACTTAAATGTAGGTATATGTGGCTACATATTTTACGATAAAAGTTACACTACAGATGTTTCCATAATTACAAAAAGAACAGATTCAATGCTCATACTGCTATATCACTGACTTGATTGTGAGTATCTGTGCTTTTCAACAAAGTTATTAGAATCATATCTCTTTTTCTATTACATACTCATATTTCTGTACATTTGATGAAATCTTGTGATTTTCAAAGTCAACGTCAGCTAAGTTTTCATATAAGTTTGGACAATATTTAGGCAGGATATGGTTGAGAAAAGAAAGCAGTGTATACCATGGACACACTAATTCATGATTATGACAAGAGTTTACCTTCTTACATACATAGCTGTGAATATATGTATTTGAACTTCAATACTGAGGGGCCGGGGATATAGCTCAGCAGCACCAGCACCTTCCTGGCAAGTGCAAAGTCCTGAGTTCGATTCCTGGTACCAAAAAGGAAATAAACTTCAATACTGGGCATACATTAACTTTTTTGATAATCATTCAGCACAGCTTAAATGTAATTAACAACTAGAAGCCAGCTTATATGTGTGACTCTCCATTTTTAAGGAACAATATATCAGGTGTCTACTTTGTGCTTGTATAATGCTAGAACTCAACTAAAAAGTGGGAAAGATGCATATTACCTGTACTAGTGTCCTCTGATTATTATGAGAAATTGCCTTAAATCATGCAGTTAACACAACAGAAATATATCTTCTCATGGTTTTGGAGAACAGAAACCTGAAAATTATTGCCAGTGACTATTCTAAGTCTAGATGCCCTAGGAGACCTTCCTTGCTTCCTGATCACTGGCATTCCTTGAATTCCTTGGCTTGTGGCCACATCATTTTAAACTCTGACCCATGTTCACATTGTCTTCTCCCTGTCTGGTTTATGGCCACATCATTCTAGCCTCTGCCTCTGTCTTCATATTGCATTTCCCTCTTTTTTATCTTCCCTTCTGTCTATTAAATTTCTTCCATGTATCTTGTATCTAAATGCTCATTATTGGCCTTAGATCCCAGGATCCCAGGTGAATGATCTAGACTATCTCTGCATCTCAAGATCTTCAAAATAATTATGTCCAAAACTATCATTTCTTTCCTATAAGGTAATATTCACAGCCTCCAAGGATTAGTATGCATAAAAATCTTCTTAGGAGTCATGATACAACTCACTAGTTTGGTTTAAAATTTACTGATTAATAGCAAGTAAAGTAACTAAACATGTAGCCAACACATGGGCTGATCAGCACTTTACAAAAGCAAAAGATGTAAACTGACCCTCAGGAAGGTATCTAACCCAAGTAGCAGAGATGAGGGAAAAGTTTCCAAGGGGGAACATGAAGGAAATTGCTAATTATGTAGGCAAAAGTAAAAATGAAATATATTCAAATACTTGGAGGGCAAAAAAGAATGTGACACTCAGAAAACTAAAACTTTAAGACAATTTGAGCTTAGTGAGCATGGACAGTGCAGTAGTGATCCTTCAGTCATGGCACTACATCTGGAAGAGTTTGGGTAAGCAGAACTAAAGAGTTTGAGTTTTGATATAACAGTGGTAAGAGTCCAATGGCAGCAGTCTGTTCACTGAAGCCTTTTGGATAAACAGCTCTGGCTGCAATGAGGCTCGTCATGAGGGTGGGCTAAAGGTATAGGAATGAAATGGAAAAGTCCCTCAAAGAAGTCAAGTAGAGTGTTTAACATGGACACAGCTAGGACAGTAGCAAGGGGGATAAAGAGACATAGATCATTTAGAGAATACATGTTGGGAAGAATGACCAGTACTCACCAATCTATGGAATTTGAGAGTCAAGACAGTGATGGTACAAATTACGATGATCAGGCCTTGAACTTGAAAGATGACAGTACACTTCCTTTAAATAAAACATACAGAGACAACAGAAAGTGGAGTGGACTGACAAATTTAATTTTGGACATGAACAGCTTGAAATATCTGTCTAGATTTGAGGTTGATTAAATGATTCATATTTTTAGGAGAGAAATATGTATTAGAGTAATAGTTCAGAAGTCATCAATTAACATTCACTACCTCGCAACACAAAGGACTCAGAGGTTGACACTGGCAAACTGCAGAACAAGAAATGATAATTGCACAGACTCCCAAATGGAATATTTTTAGGAAAATTACATTAAGTAGGGGGTCTGTGAGGGGCAGGGGTCAGTGTGGTTGTTTATGCATGGTTGTTGGGAAAGGAAATGAGGGCAAAAGCAGTAAAACAGAAGTTTGCAGAGGGAGGCCTGAATTACTAGTGAACTACCACTTTTATTTTTTTCTGTTGGTTTTCCTTACTGTCTTTCAAAACTCCTTTTTCTCTCATATACTTCCCATACCATCGTGTGCTTCGTTTCTTCAAATGAAGTTTGCCTTTTCCCAAATTAACCTTTAGTAAAATTCTCTCCAGTAATAAGACTAATGAAAGTTTTTTAACTATCTCTCAAGAGATGGGTGATGATATTGGTGAAATTATTAATATAGGCTAAAGAGAGTTGGATGGAGCCCTAGGGCAGCAGAAGTCAAAAGGCAAAAATTGATGCATCTTTTGATTTTTAACGGAAGGAAAAGAAAAAAAGTAGAAAACTGTTATGTGGCACCGGAAGACATTTTTCTCGCTTTAGTTTTGCCTCCCTAAACATCTCCAACAGTCTAAATACTAATAGAGAGATAGATCAGAGAGGAAAATCTTGAAAACTACTGAGAGAGACTAAGAAAGAAAACTATGCGGCTGTTCCTAAGGAAATCTTTGATCCATGGTCAAGAGAGAGGCTCCATATTTATCCTAAACCTATAAACATGCTCCTAGTAACTGGATGTAAATACAGTGTGGGAAATCCTCATGGAAGTGCTCATGCTTTTTCTGGTTTGATAACACCAAGTCCTGGTTCTCCCAATGCAAACACCCATGCTCTCAGTGAGAGACAGGCCAAACCACACGCTGAATACAATGTTATACAATGTTCAAGGAAATTTCACAGGAAATTTGAGAGAAAGAAGGTTGGAAAAAGCTGCTTTGGAAAGAAGACAAGGAGCTGAATAGGAAAATGTGGAATGACTACTTATGGGTAGTTTAGGTTTTACTGCAGTAATGAGGACTTATAGAAGATTGTTTCTGTTGAGATGAAAAAAACTAAGTGATATTTATTTTCTGACTCAATAGTTTGGAATAAAGTGAAAGTACTACAAACAAAACAACAGCAACACAGAGCAACAGAAGAAGTCATGTATTGAAAACATTTCACACGTCACATACATTTCAATAATTGGACATGCAACTAGGTTCATTGGAACTTTATTTTATGAGCCTCAATTTCCTAAGCTGTTGGGAAGTTCTCATTCATTCATTGGGCCTATTATTGACCAAATTTGTCCTTACCAGATTTTTTCTTGTGGAAAATTTTAATGGAGAAATGAAAGACGAAAAGGATCAGAGTAGGCAAAAGTAGAAGGGAGAGCGTAAAGTGTTGAAGAGTTTCTCTGAATTTCTATCTTTCTTACATTTACCCCTTTGGCTTCCCTAGTGTTTATATTTTCCTCCATATTTCATTTATTAGACTTCAAGATCTTCAAGAATCTTCCAAAGCACATAATTTCCTTCAACTTGTGAAAGAAAGATTAAATTTCTACATCAGTTAAGGGGAGTGCAATCTCATTACATAATTGTTAACCTGACCACGGTTGTCAGGCGGTATAGAAACAATGAAATACTGTCAGCTGGGGAACAGAAGAATGCTCATCTTTTCTCACTATCTAGTTTTACACAGTTTCCATCCTGTTTTTACAAGCAGCACTTCTCTTGAAAGCAGTAGGAGAGGGAATAAAATGCACTTCCTTTTACTAGTTTCTCAACTAGTTTCCAACAGCAGCATTCTTTAAATTCTCAAATATCCCTTACTTTTGGAAGGAAGTAGAACAATAAGGGTAAAATTGAAGTCCTATCAAGTAATAAAATTTTTGACTTTTAGAAACATTTTCAGACGATCCTCTTTGGAAGTTTAAACTGAGTGAATGATAAATTTAGAAAATATTGTTTTTATTCTCCTGAGGGCCTCTACACATTCATAAATTAATACCATGCTCACATGATAACAGAACCAAAAATGTGCAAAGGGTCAAAAAATTGGTTACTGATTGTATATTCTAGCAAGAGCTTAATTCTCTATTCAAGTCTAGTTTGTGGTGACATTCAAGGCTGCATGATTCCTAGGTTCAAATTATAAAAAAAAAAAAAAACTTTTAAATTAAGTATTACATTATTTTCTCTATGAGGTACCGAAGAAAACAAAGAGTATGGAAGAAAATAAGCTAAAGTTGCTAAAATATTCTTTTAAAAAATATTTTAGAAAATTAAAATAACATATCCAAAAAGACAATCATATTTGTGATAAGTCACAAAAGAAAAGATGTAGAAAAGCTCTTTCTTTCTGCAATCATTGTTTTCTACAAGTCTAAAATGGTTGTGAAATAAGTAACATTTTAAATGGCTTACTACATACATTATGGTTTTCTAAGAATTTTATGTATATGAAGTTACTTCATCCAGACATCATTTCAGTCAATTGGGCAATATTTTCAGAGGCACTTTGGGAACGGAAAAGCTCTGACAGAAAAGATGAGTAAGTTGCCCAGGGTTACACAAGTAGTTAAACAGCAGCAATGAAGGCAGAACTAGGAAGTCTGGTACTAATTCCCACTGGATTAACAATTGTGCATATTGTCTTTCACGGCTGAGTTATGTAATTCACAGTGATATAGGGTGTTTCTAATGTGGTTTTTTTATATAGCAAGCTTTACATTGTTTTAAGACTTGATATTGGTAGAATGATCACTATATGATCTTCACAAACTTTCAAATAACTTTGCATTTGTAATAGAATATAGTAATATCACATATTTCATGGCTTTGTTGTGAAGATTTAAGAGTAGTTTAATTTGCATATGGTCCATGTCAAGAGATCAATAAATGTAAGATGAAATTTGATATTAAAAATTCACTTTAATTTTTACTTTTATGATTGTTCTCATTAAAATCATGTTATTGCTATTATTATCAGTGTATTATTGTGAGATTCCTTGCAACTAAATACAACTATCCTTTCTTCCTTTTAATAAAATATCACCACTCTTCCACTGGCGCTCACATTTTACACTAAGCATAGTCTTGCTTTTTTCCTCTCAACTTTGGATATTTGGTCATTGTCTGTAATTTTCTTTTTGACAAATCTATGACTGCCTTCTTAACATGGTGGCTCCATGGTTTTCTGACATCTCCATTCTTTTTTATACTTTTAAATCTTTATTATAGGATTAGAACTAGAATAGCAATAATGAAATTGCCTATCTATCATCTAGCAAGGTAACACATGTGCAGTATATCTTTACACCTTGCAGACTATTTCACAAAGTTTTAATTATCTCTCCAAAGTGGGAAGATAACTACATAGGAAAAATCTCAAGCTATTCTTCCAGGAAAAACATTCAAGCTATTATAAGCACGTACTCTAAGTTTATCTGTTAGATTTTAGCAACTTTCTGCTGTCTTTCTGATTTATTTCCCTTGAGCATCTCGTTTCCTTGGGAATTGCACCTTGACACTTGGTATACCAGTTATCTTCCCAATTCTCTTGCTCCTACCACCTAGGACCTGAAATTTAGACCAATATATATTCATCTTAAAAATGTGATATTTGAGTTGCATATTTGGACTTAGCATTTAATATTTTACAACTTCGTTTTAACCTCCTTAAATGCATGTAACTATAAAGAAGAGAGTAGAAAGGTCAAATTGTTATGCCCACTAACATGTCAAAATCATCACTTGTTTTAAACTATGTGCGTGGTCAACCTGTTCTGCACTTTCTATTTCTAAAATTTAGACTGCATGGGTCCAGACTTTTTCTTTGTGCTTTTACTTTGGTCTGAATTCAATTTGAAATTATTCCATTGAATTGCTAGGAAGATTAAGCCAGGGAATACACAGAAATTACTTGGAATAGGGCCACTTATAGATATAACATGTATGGTGATGTTTTTAAACTCCGAACAGTCTGAGTATTGTATTTCCTACAAAACAGTGTAATCTATTCCTATGTGATAGGTGTGTATGTGCCTTTTTAAACTAATAGACAGCAAGTTAAGTAAAAACAGATTTATGGCTACATCATTTATTTCCCTCAGGGTCTAATATAATATCATGTACAAATTATATATCCAATAAATATTTTATTAACAATAAACACATGAATCTATAGTGATATAGCTGATATGTTTTATCATACCTTCATTGGGTTAATAGAATATTGAAGTTATCTGGTACATAAAATGAATATTGTAAGCACTCAGAAAAAGTTATAGATGACTACATGTTCTTTCCATCACAGATTTTCTATATACAATATATTTACATGTGTAAAACCAATTAGTTTGCTCATATACATTTTTCTGAAGGAATCTTTTTCCATACAAAGAATTGAGGTTCATAAACAGTAAGTGACTTGCCCAAAAACATACTGCATATTTCTGTAGTGGATGAAGTCAAAATATGAACTTAAAGTATCAAATTTCCCCTAACCTAACGGTAACTCTAGCCATTTTTTTTTAAAATAAGAAGCATCTTATTATTATTTATCCCTGTAAGAAGGAAGGCCTGTGTAATGTTGGCAGGTATTACTTAATTTACTCATGTTTGAACATTCATCAAATGCAAAAGAAAGAGCTACAGTTTAGAATTTATTTCTTTCACAAATGCAAACTTTATCTCTACCGTTGACTAGAAAATTCAGAGTGGTCACAATGAATATTCTTTATCTGTTCTCAACTCTGGTGAAGAGAATAGGCGTTTCATAGAGCAGCTAAATTGTTTTGACAGTTTTTACCTTGTTTTACACACTTCTTTCTTCAGAATAATCAGATTCACCTTGTGACCAAGATTTGTAGAAGAACAACAAAAGTAGCTCTCAAGAACTTATAAGTAACTAGTGTAAAGAAAACAAATAATGCCTGTGTGTGAGGCATGGATATGGTTTTTATAGGAAATGCTTCATGTCATGGCAAATAAATATTTCTTCTCTTCTAATAGAAGCTTCAATTTTACACAGTTTTTGATACATCGAAAATAATTCAAATCACTTTTGTAACAAATTTAAAAATGAATTATCGACATAACTGGTATATTTTAGACAAAAAAGAACATGATAAGAGCCCTCATTTCTTCACAGTATTTGTTCCTTCAAAAGTGTTCTTCCTGAATTAAACTCATCAATGATATTGCTCGCTGTTCTGCCTAGACAATGCCTGTAAAAAGAAACCACCTGTAAATATTTGTTAAATGAACAGTAATTACTTTGCTGAAGGCAATAATTGCTTATAAATGCTTACAATATGTTCAACAATAATCTATACCCCTTAGGCCTTGTTATTACATTGTTGAAGACTCAATCCTCACTGCAACAATACTAGAAAGGATTATCAACTTCTCATAAGAAAGCGGATCTGATGTCAGAAACCACAAAGTAAAACCTGCTAGACCCTGAATTCGCATCCAGGTATTTAATTCCAAATCTTACATACTGACCTAGTAGAAGAGAACAAAGCACTGTGGAGATACTGCTATTCTCCTAAATTACATTCATTTAGATGATCTTCCTGGGAAAACTTAAGTTTAGGAGGCAGTTTTGACAAATTGGTCATTTAATATGAGAAAAATTATCTCTGGCTTTCTAGACTGAAAACATTAAAATAGAATTGCATGAGTACTGGGTATTTGAAACAGTGTAAAACTAGCTTCCCTCGTCCTCATGAAGATCCCACAGCTCCTACAAAAGGCAGTTGGTATATCCAGTAAGGGTGTTGTATTCTATGGCAACTGCGGTTACCTTAATGTATTACAGCACAATTCTGAATCGTCCGAGACTCTGATGGGCTGAATCTTTTTGTGATTTTCATAGTGGTTAAGTGGATACAGTCATGCCTAGAGACAGTTGCATTTTCTTTATTTTTTCCATACTTTTTCTCAAAATTACATCCATAACATTTAAATTGTACCTCAGGTTGCATTCAAACTGATGGAAAAAGCAAGAAGTTTTAACAGTTTAATACTGTGAAAAGGTTGGGTGTATTTAATTTTTCTGGAAAAGTGCAGGCATGTGTGTGTAGGTGTGTGTAGGGATGTGTGTGTGTGTCTGTGTGTTTGTGTCTGTGTGAGTGTGTCTGTGTGTGTGTGTCTGTGTGTGTATCTGTGTGTGTGTGACTTGGTGGATGAATATGTGACATGAATATATTTGAGGGCACTGCCACAGTAGCCTACAGTTCTTTTCAATCACAGTGGTAACAGGAATGTTCAAGAAAAACTTGGTGTGACTTAAATTGAATTCACCATCAACCCTAAATACACCTTTATTTTTAACTTCCTTTCTTAGGCCACTTTGATGAATCAAAAATAACAAATCTTAGTATATTAATCAATAAGGGTGAAGGTAATGCATTTTATATATATATATATATATATATATACACATATATATGTATATATATGTGTGTGTGTGTGTATATATATATATATTTGCCAATATATTTTTGCCTGTCTATGCATATTCTCTGAACACATGATTTTATTTGTTGTTTGTTGTCTATTCAAACATTACAATTAAAATTACATTCTGAGATCATTTAAAACTTATTTGAATGTTATGGCAGTTGGAGGTTTTAAGGGGAACAAGTGTCTACAAATTTATCTTTACCTTTATTGTTACTTTCACAACTTCTATTGTTTTGCATCTTTCCACTGTTAGTTCCATGACAGTACAATTATAAATGTATATGGAAATGTAAAGCAAAAAGAACAACAGGATTTTATCAGATAGTTTTGAGTGTGTGAAGTACTTTGTCCTTAAACTCTTCACCATCGCATGTCAAACAAGAGAGATGGAAGAGATGAGGAACAAGGAAAATCCATATCTGATTTGAAGGTTGTGTATGCCTCTTACACGGCAGAGTATCTGTTTTATTTATATCTTATCTCATGAGATTCGCTTTCATCTGGGTAAAAATATCATAAAGAGTAACACGGTTGCAAACTTCTAAAGATTGTTGTAGCTACTCCTAACAAATTTTTTAAACAAAGTAATCATCATCTTCTCTATCCTACTTAAATACTCCAACCTGTCTTACCTTCCCCTATATCTTCCAGCTTGATGTGACTCTGATTATAGGCAAAACTTACAGGAGGCTAATTGATTTAGCACAGCTTGTCTGAGAAAAAAATAGGAGGGACAGAAAACTATATCATTTTTTTACCAGATTGTGAGCAGAAGTCTGTGTCACACTCTGTCTCCCAGGGGGCAGTGTGATAAACTAATCACATAGTGATCTACTAGGTCACAGCAAATACTTAAGGCACTTGTTACAGTAGCCTGTGTGGTGCCTCCTGGTAGTGATTCTGAATGGATTTTCCACAAATTCAAGAAAAAGTTCTTTAAAACCCTAACTTAAAATCTACATCATAGCTAACTAGAAACGGGATGGCTCAAATTAATGCATCATTTCACAGGAAGTGTGTTAAGAATACACTATGTTCCATCAGAAAGAAAATTCCCCTTGTCCTTAGCTCTTTCAATATCTAAGGAATTTGCTGAAAAGGGAACACACACTTTACAGCTTTCACGATCAGCATTACAGAAGAAAGTATAAGACAGTTTGCACACACTAGAAACCAACTACCTGACATTTTTATATTATAAAACAAGTTTAAAATGCCACAGGAGAAAAAATTGTACCCTGTCAAGAGGAAGACTCCTCATGAAGTGGGAATAAGATTAACATTAGAAGAATTAGACAAAAATGCTTAGGAATTTCCTTCAGGACATTTTTTTTCTGAAAGAATTTAAGTCTCACAGTGTCAAGCACAACTTACATGTAGATTAGACTAAAACCAAAACAGTACTTCATAATGTTTTCTATCTTCTAGGTGGTCTCTCTCAGAACTTTATATACCTCATTACATAACAAGCAAGAGTAGTTTTATTTTACAAATAGAAATTGAGAATTTTGAGAAAATAAGTTATACCAACTCTAAGTGACACATAATATTTAGTGTTTGAATATGTTAGAAAATCCAGGACAAACATAAACTTCTAAATTCAATCTGGACAATTCTCAGATGTGTCTTATACAAAACTTTTTGATGCTTATTTTTATTTCAAAACTTACAAGATAGTCTTCATACTGTGAATGTTCTGTAACTTATTTTATCTCCAAATTAGTTACTAAACTACTATTGCAGCTTCTTTTTATGCTAATATTTTGGATAGTCTAATGTATTTAAGAAAAGAAAGTGTTTATAGTATTTTTTCTCTATATATTGGAGTAAGCAATTAAGAAGAGAAATATAGTAATACTGGATATAGGACTTTTCTTCCAAAATATTGCATCTTTCTATATATCATCCATTACACAGTTTAATTAAAACCTAAATCCCTTAAATATGTACATGTGAATTAATTCAGATGCAGCTGAAATCAGAGAAGAGAAGCAAATATAGGTTTAAATAATGAATTAAGATTTACCAAAAATTAATCATATAGCAATCATTCTCAGTGAAATATCTTATTTGCCATCTAGTCTATTTTTAATCTATCTATATCTATATATCTCTCTATATATGTTTTTATGTAAAAGAAAATACTCATCTCAGCAACAAAAAGATAACTCCAAATCATCTAAAATAGCATTAATTATGGTAATTTAAGAACATAAATAGAAATTATGAAATATTTTAAAATCTTGATGAAACCTTAAAAATCTCTGAGACTAACATTTATGTCAGTGATCTGATTTTAATTTTGCAATGTTCAAATAATTAAAAGATCCATAGAAAAACTTTGATTGCTTTATGTTGTCAAAACTATTTTTCCTTCTTTTTTGGTTCTATGAAGGAAAAGTGAAAATCCTTAAATAAGTAATTTGCAGATTGCTACATATTGTTTTCCTTTTTTGTAATATAAATGCAACAAATGTATAGAAGTTATACAGGATTACCATAAATATCACTTCAAAAGTAGAACCATTAAATGCAAGCAATTAATTAGGAATACCTCACTAAATGTGAGAAGAAATGCTTTAAATAACAAATTTTGTGAACATACATACAATTTTCTGCACTGTTTACCTTTTACTCATTTTATTTCAAATTATATAATACATATTTATACTGACCAATAATTATAAAAATTATCAATCATGTGGTCTTGTTAAACATAAATTAAGAATGTTTAAGACGTAGTAGTCATTTCATAATGTTGAACTTCCTAAATTAAATTGTCTCTCTGTATCCCACTGATAGTAACAAATTCTTTAAAGCAGTGAAGGTATTTCAACTCCTGGAACTCCTAGCATGCCACACTTAGGCCCAGAACCACTGTTTGTTGCATGCAACAGCTATAAAAATAGACTGCTCCCATGGGCATGTGGCAGTTTTTTAATAGCTTTAGTACTTATTGCTGTCAATGCCTCAATTATCTCATTATCTTTCTCCTTGGGATTTTACAACTTGTAGATGAACATAGAAAAAACAGTTTCTGAAGAACATTAAGCATATAGTCAATAAAATTTATTTTAAAATAAGTTACTAAGTTTAAACAACACATTATCCAATAGTCAAGTTACATACTAGGATTGGAAACTTATATATGTAGCCAAGGTACTTCCATTGAAATATTGATACATAAGCCAAATATTACATCATAATATTAAACAGGCCTAATTCATCATTGTGAACCACTTAATCAAATATGCTAATGACTTGACTTATCTAAAATTTATGTAAAGATGGGAGCATATGTACTTGAATTTTTTTCTGTGAGAAAGTAGCAGTGTAGTGTGAAACATTATTTAGGTGAGTATATAATCAACAGTCATTGTAAGATTTGAGCCTACATTTTCTTCATGTCTTCATTTCAAAAGTTTTCTGAAGGATTATAAAACAAGACAACCATTAACCTGACTTTTTTTAGATGTAAACTTTGAAGAGGAGCTGATGCTTTTACCACATATGTTTTTTATACCCTTTACTTTAATACTCAAAATTGTCTCATTTACAGTATACAGGATATACAACAAGGAAACTGCTTTGAAGATTTCACTGACAAGGCAGAGAGTTGAATTACTACATTTTATTTTTTAAATGCCATTGGACAAATAATTTTCTCATTAGGGTCAAAATCAATAAAGCCAATGTGAAAATTGTAAAGAGCTTATTAATAAGATTAATTAGTGTTCTATGTGAGCTATGCCAGCATATACATCAATTAGTAATTGTTAATTGAATTAGCCAAATTCAGTGGAAAAAAAGCTCGTTTTTCTTATTTATCATTATTTGAATGAAAAATTTACATATAATTGTACTGACTGCTACTGTTTGTAAAACTTGGTTGTATACCAAAAGTTGAAGAAATAATTGATTCAAATAGGAAAAAACCAGTTACACGTTCAAAGTGCTCACCTTCACCCCCCCACCTTCACCCCCCCCACCCAGTGGAATGACAAAGTAGATTATACTTCAAAACAAATTTAAATTCTTATTAGAAATAGTGAAAAATATCAACAACTAAATGATAATATGTCAGCATTTTCCTCAACATGCAAATCCACTAGCTACCTTTAAAGTTTAGTAATGACTTCTTATCATAGGGCAACAGCAAGTTGCTTCCGTGTACATTACAACAAACCACTGATGGAGGAAAACGCAAATTAAACTTTGTTGAGAGGGACTACAAGTAAGCAGTTGCCACTAGTACACATTGCTGTCATCTAGAAATGGGTTTCCCGAGCACCTTCTATGTGGAAGGTGCATTGTGTACACGGGTGATGACCCTTGAAATTAAGAATATTAATATTCCAAGGTGAGATAGAAGACTAACTGGAAAAGTATTACATCAATTTCCTGAAGCCTGGATTTTATTGTTAACATTTAATGATAGAAGCTGTTTAATTTGTTAATAAACAAGTAATTCAACAACATTGATTTTCATCAATATTTTATGAAAGATAGTTTTCATTCTTCTTTGCTAAGGAAGACAGGTATTTTGATCCATGTTAAGACATGAAACATATGGGTACTAATGGGTTACATAATCCGTAGAGAGAACACACACCATACTATACAGCGTTACTGATATAAATGATAGATTTTAGCCACAAACTGTTATCTGACCGTGGAGCTGAATGGACAGTCATAATAACTGCCTGTGTTCCCTTCCACACCACCTTAGCAACAGGGAAAGGACAGACGAAGTTTCCACAAGGTAAAAGCCAGTGCTTAACAGAAATTACAACCAAGATATGAAAAAATGTAACTTGTTTGTAAAAAATCCTTCAAAATTTCAGTGATTTAGTTGGTCTAATTAACTTTAATACAGACACACAAACAAGACGGAAGGCAAAACCCAATACTTGTAATTGAACTTGCACCAAACCCACCCCAGCTCCCACAGTTAGGCATCTACTTCCAGCCCAAATCAACCTGAGACAAATTACAGAAACTATCTTTTCTCCTTGACCCCTCTTACTCCTCTTTTCCAGTGTATTTTACCTTTTATCGCACCACTGGTTACAGGCTTAAAACAAGTACCTGCTTAAATCCCAAAGTCTCAAGAGTCTTGTAAAATCAACTCATTAAGGACTTGAAAGAAAACCCAAATCTAGCCTGAGAAAGGGCTGCATGCCTTACCAATCCTCCTGTGATCTTTTCTGTGGATGGTACTTACCTGCTGTTCCCCAGGCTCTGTAGATTTCACCAGGTGTTTATCCTTGTACAGAGACCAGAGACCGATATTGGGCAGGAAAATTAAAGCCACCATGAATAATAAAGTCATCTGCAGAAATCTCTTCTGTTTCCTCTTCATGGCAAATGGTAACAGAGGAGAAAAGTTAAAGGAGATGGCTCTCTGACTGCTTCTTGTGTTTAATGCCAAAGTTCCTTCCTCTCCCCTGCGAAGCACCAGAAAGTGAGGGGAAGCTACAAACTTTTGTTGCGTGCTCAGCACCAATCTGCTGGATTCAGAGGGAGTTGGCCATCTGCAGAACAAACGCACAGTTACTTTTCCCCAGAAAACTATGACGAAGGCATTATCTATTGGCTTAGAAATAAATGACTCAACTGAGAAAATCATTAAGCCTATTGACCTCCATTAATACAAAGGAATGAAGTAAATATGATTGCTTTATAGACTAATGATAAGTTATGAAAAAGGCATCAGCACCCTAGGTACTTCAGAGCTGCTTTTCCTGGCGTGTTCCTTTGCCCATTCTCCCCGCTTAGGATGGGGGGTCTGGGGTGGCGGAGGATCAGGTCAGGACAGAGCTGACTGATTGAGAGAGAGTGACTGACTTTGTCCCCATGGAGTGTCAGGAAGAAAAGTGCCTGCTTTTGACATCGGCACATCGCCTTCCTGGTCTTTCCTGAACCTCTGCTCCTGTGCTACCCTGGGGATAACCCACCTGGACTCAAGTTCAACTCCCTCCGGAGCCGGCTTGCCAGCAGACTCCACGGGGATCCAGAGCCACGGGATCCAGGGCACAACTCCTGTTTGGGTCGAGGTCCACAAACTCTGGGAGCCCCTGGCGCTGCCCAAATGCTCCCGTCAGGCAGAGGCTCGGAGCCCCGGGAACCTGGCTGAGAGGAGGCTACAGATGTCAGCCGGGTCCAGCCGGGAGTGCCGCGCGGCGCCGCGCCTTCCCCGCGCAGCCCTCCGCACCAGCTCCTCCGCCCGGCGCGCGCTGCCCGTCAATCTCGCCGCTCGGCCGGGTGACGCTTTCACGCTCCGCCGTTCATGTCACCATTCTTCGCAGGCAACGGAACGAGCCCAGAGACGCATGGCAAGCGCCTCGGAGGCGGTGTTTTCAGGTCTCCGCTGCACGGGCAGGGCACGGCAGGCGGCGAGAGGCCGGTCCGCTGGGCTTCGGGAGTGGGCGCCCGCTGCCCCTGCCGTCGCCAGCCTGCGCCAGACGCCACCGGGGCGGCCACGTGCGGAGCCCGTAGCCCGCGCGGGAGGGCGATGCCTCCCGGCTTCCAGATGCGATATAAACACCCGGACGCAGCAGGAGGAGGAGGAGGAGGCGAAGGCGAGGCGCCGCGGGAGAGGCTGGGCGCTCCCGCAGACCGCGCGATCCTCGCTCTCGCTGCCGGGGCTTTGGGGCAACCTCGCACTGAAGGGGAAGCCGGCTCCCCAGCGACCTCATCCGAAAGGCGCCAGGCCAGAGAACCCGGTGGGAAGCTCGCCGCGTGCCCGCCAGGGAGCCGGCGGTTCCTCCGTGGTGCCGGCGGCGACGGGAGGCGGGGACGATGCGGGGCTCGACCCGTCCCGCCGCGGAGGGTTTCCCGGGCTCCGCGCCCCGTCCCGCCGCTCCTCCAGGTACGTGCAGGGGCAGAGAACGCGATCCCGGAGCGAGGCGGGGTTCGCAGGGACTCCGGGAGACTCTCGCAGCTCTACCCGGCTGCGCACAGACCCGGGCTGCTTAACATTTGGCGGTCCCACCCCGCCTTTGCACGCCTGCACTCCAGCCCCAGACCACTGCAAGAGCTGTCTGCCCCTCTCCGATCTCGCTTACACCTCCGTCAACGGTCGGGAATCGCGGGGATGGTGATAAGGCGCCGGCAGATGAGACCCCCGCCCCCAAGACTGATGCACCAGCGCCCCGCTGTACACGCAGGAACCTGTGGCAGCCTCTGCCAGGGCCCAGCGCGCCTGGCACGGAGAGCGTGCCCTCCGGATCGGAAGCCCGCACTCCTGAAGGAACGGGCCTCACATGTGCGTGCTGGGCAGGCTCTGTGAGCCTGTCCAGAGCCAAAAACGTGTGCCATGGCCATGTCTTTGTTACAAGCCAGGCATGACGCCTAGAAGCCTGGGATGTCTGAGACTGTGCCCTCCAAACGGTATTTTCCCCCTTTCTTTCTTGTTCTTCTCCATTTCTGTTCCTCTCTCCGTTTTCTCCTTCCCTCCCCGCCCCCTCCACTCTCTCACTGTGTCTCCCTGGGGAAAGACACAGATTGGAGTGTGAAGAGTTATGCTTTAAACTCTTCTCATTATCATTTAAAATGAACTAGAACAATAGATACTGGCTGTATGCCTTGATGAATAAAACTTTATGCTGTGGTATTTGTTTTTCTGTGAATCGATTCTATTTTGGAAGATCAGAAGTGATTTAATAAATGTTTTTGAATGTGTCCTTTATAGAAAGAAGGTTTATCTTTAAATTGTGCACACGTGCAATTCAAGAATCTGGAGAGCAAGGGATTTAATTCTTCACCCTCCCACACACATACACTTTTATACTCGGAGTTATTTTCTAACCTCTTTTTTCTAAGTGCAGTTCTGATACACAGAAGTATGAATTCTGAGAAGCAGTAGAACAAGGAGAGATTTTCTGGGATGATCGATTCTCAAGGAAAAATAACTTAGAAAATTATTTAAGTAGACTGTATATTTATGTCTTGGCTATGGGTGAGGTTATTGATAATGTACAAAGGGAAAAAAGAGAACCTTGAAAGTACACTTGGAATTGAAAAGTTAAAATCGTTCACATTTTAATATCATTTATACCTTTAAAAAATCCTGTCAGAAATAAACTGTTACTCTATTTGCTCAATCCAGGAGGCTTCAGGATTGTTGCCCTAATAAATGTTTTGGCTGGTGGAACACAGAACATTATTAATGACAGTGAATGGATGCGCCCATCAGTTCCCCGGACAAGTCCATGCAAAGCACATAGTAGAAGGTCAGGGAAAATGATGCCCACTGCTGCATTTCCGTGCAGACCGCCGTTTTTGCTTCCCCCCCACCTACCGAACTTATGTATTTATTTTTGACTCCGAGAATAATTTCTGATGTTCTCTTACAATTCCCCGTGTAAACTACTGACTTAGAACAATACATCTAAGAAAACTCGATATTTTAGACTGAATTTACAAAGAAAAAAACTGTTAAATTAATTGATTAGATAATTCAAATTAAATGCCTATATAGACATGGCAATTTTAAAATTTGTTATTAATAATGGTTTGATTCAAAGTTTTATGTGTTGTTTAAAAAGATTTGGTGTTTACATCTCTATTATGATATAGTTCAGTTAGTAGCCTCAGGTAATCAGAGTTTCACTGTGCTTAGTAATGTGCCAATAATCATGGGGACTCATGCTTTTAAAAAAGCAGCCACGTCTGTAACCTTCAATAACTTACATTCTGGTTGCAAACACAACATAAGGACAATTGAAATAAAATACAAAAGCTGCTAGTTCTAGTCCTAATTTGGGCCAAGCTCAAACCCTACCTTAGAAGATGCAGGAGCCCATTATATTGGTTTTCTCCTTGTACTCCAAAGTTCAATAACTGACAATAACAACTATTTTGCTCCTCTTATGTTTCTGTGTATTGCAGAGGCCCAACTGTGTTGTTCTGCTGTACATGAGAAAAATGCTCTTGATTTCATTATATGAGCAAATAGTATCAAATAGATTAGTTTAAACTTTTATGTCCAAAAAGACAGTATCTGTTTAGAACCCTCTGTTCATACAGCAAAGTCATCAGCAACTATTTTTGCATAGTTTTTATCTCAACACTGTAGATTCTAGAACTGATAAGCATTTGATTTTAAAAGTAGCAAGATTTATAAACTAGTACAACCACTATGGAAATCAATATTAAAAGTCCTCACAAAACTGAAACTAGAAGTTCCAGTCATCCAAACCATTCCCCCTCTAGGTATTTTCTCAAAAGAGGTAAATATATCATATTACTTATCCCATGACACATGCTTAGTCATAATTATGGTAGCACAATTCATGGACCTTGGAGGCAAACTCTGTGTCAGTGGTGGGGATCCTGCTAGAGTTCTCCATGATGCGAACAGCCTGCTTCAGCATGCGTACCATAGATTCACCACATTGTTTTACGTCCATCAATGAATGAATAAAGAAAATGTGCCACTTACATATAATGGAGTACTACCTTGCCACAAAGGATAGCACTGGAGGGTAAACCAGAGTCATTTGCAGGAAAACACAGGTACCTTGAGACCATCATGTTAAGTGAAATAAATTAGGCATGCAAACTTATATGTCTCATGGTTTCTCTTATGTGAATAACTCAAAATATAAATAGAGAACAAAATAAAAGATAGATAATAGGAAGTAGGAAGATAGGTTTTCCTCAGGGGGGAAAGGGATCAAGAGATACAAGGAGGGGAAGAAAGGGTGAAGAGGGGAATGGAAAATGAGGACATGTTATGTACAGGTGCCCACTGAACACAAGGAATGTAAACATTATGTACCGCCAACATGTACTAATAAAATTTTTGTGTACATTTACTGTAATTTGTCAGTGAAGTAAAACTTTAACTTCCATCTTAAAATGTTAGTATTTATTTCTATTTGAATATTAGTGTTTTTATTTTTTATGAAAAGAATTGAGACCATAGAGCAGAAAGATACCTCTCTGCAAATAAAGACTCATTTTATGGTTTTATCCCCTAAAATTTCTGGAATATAAAAATTTTTTAAAGTTTTAATTCAAGGAAAATTACTAAGACATGCTAGTATTTATCTATGTTTGACTAAGTTCTTCACATTTTTAAAAGTAATTCTGTAATGAGACAAGAAATATGAATGCCTTAAATAACAATTTAAATAAAACTTAATTTAAATTATACAGTTCACTTCATCTAATTAAATGAAGACACATATTACAGGAATTTTCTTCAATCAAGTTATACATGAAAATGTGCAATTGCCTAGCCTCTATCATTCCTGAAATTATTCATGAAAAGCCCCAAATAAATTCTCCTGTCCTCTCTCTCTCTCTCTCTCTCTCTCTCTCTCTCTCTCTCTCTCTCTGTCTCTCCCTCTGTCTCTGTCTCTCTTTCTCTCTCCCCCTCCCTCCCTCCCTTTCTCCCTCTCTCTCTTGCTCTCTGCAACTCTGCAAATGCTGTTGGAAAGAACACACAAAGTTAAAGATGTTTATGAGCTTTTTCAGCATGACAAAGGGGTTAAAAGGTGATTACAATAAAGCATGGTACAAATTAGAAAGCTATAAACGCTAAAAAGAGAAGTTTGTCTGCTTGACATAACTGTTCTCTACCTAGGCACACTCTTTATGGAATCTGAACACTCAAATTTATCTTTATTAGGCAGGGCACGGTGGTGCATACCTGTAATCCCAGCACTTGTGAGGCTGAGGCAGGAGGATCACTGTGAGTTGCAGGCCCACCTGCGCTATGGAGTGAGTTCAAGGCCAGCCTGAACTGCATAGTGAAACTGTGTCTCCAAACAGTCAAAAGAGCCACTTTATTAATAGATTATACCTTGAATTTAAAATATCATTCCATGGGAATTGTTTTAGTAGTAAGATCTCTATATAAAAATCTGCAGTTGCTCAAGTCCTTTGTAGAAGACAATGTATTTGCTTATAACCATTTCCTCTTATGAATTTTAAGTAATTGGTAGATTACTTATAATTGCTAATACAATGTAAATAGTATATAAACAGTTGTTATACTGTATTATTGGAGGGAATAATGATAAGAGAAATTTCTGTAATTGTAAAGGTTCAGTACAGATGCAATTTTTTTCCCAAATATCTTTGATGTAGTTGAAGTGTGACTAGGAAACCTTCAGATTCAGGAAAAACTGCATTTTCTTTCCCAATTTACTTAGCAAGCCATTATAAGCCAGGCATGTATGCAAACATTAAGGTTTTTAATCTTATAAATAATCCTAGGATATATTTTCTGTCAATATCTGCATTTCCTAGCTTGGAAATTGTAGGCAACACATGGAGATCATCTCACCCAAACAAGTAACGGCAAGTGCTAGGGGAAATATCTAGGCCCAGGAATTTTGCTACAAATCCCATACTATTAATCACTATGCTAGTTTTTCTTAAGCTTTTGGGGAGAGGATATTAACTTTCTCTCTCTCTCTCTCTTTTACCTTTACTTTTGTCAGAAGATTAAAGGAACTGAAGAAAAAGCTAAGTTTTGGAAAAATGCTGGTCTAGTTTTATAAACAAAGTGTCTCTGCTCATAAATCTGTGGAGCACAAGAGAAAAATTTATACTGGAGATAAAGTTATTTTGTTAACTATAACTTTATGGTTCACAATTTATATAAATGTAACTTTGTAACTTTGTTTTATATGATTATAATTATAGATACCACATGAGATTTGTAGGTTAGATTATATGTCTATCATATTATTTCTCAAAATACTTGCAACTCTTTAAAAAGTGTAACTTCCTATGACTTTAATGTATTTGTGTTGAAGAAGTAAACTTCATCATTTGTTTCAGTATGAAGTGAAACTTATCTTGGGATTATAAAATAAGTGGTAATAAAGTTAATATTAAATATGAAGGATAGATATTTTATAATACAAGATATCAGTAATGAAACCCTTAATTCAGTTAATAAGATAAATGAAACCAGATCTGTTTATAATAACTCAATCTTAGATTTCATAAAAATTTTCAAAGGTACAGTAAATAGCTGAAGCCACTGAAACATAAAACATGCTTAAGAAAGGGGAGCGAAAGAGTGTGATTACTCACCTGCAATCTCAAAACTCTGGGATGCTAAGGCAGGAAGATCAGAAGTATGAAAGTGGCTTGGGCAAGTTAATAGTTTACCAAGACTCTGTCTTAAAATTTAAGACAAAATTAAACAACAACAGAAGAACCGAGGGCTGGGGATATAGCTCAGTGGAATAAGCGCCTGCCTAGCAAGCACAGGGTCCTGAGTTCGATCCCCAGTACCGCAAAAAAAAAAAAAAAAAAAAAAAAAAGAAGAACCGGAAATATTGTTCAGTGTGAAAGTTCTTGGTTAGTAACTACAACAGGGAAGAGCAGGGCAGTTTGTAGCGTGTCAGAAGATGGTGGATAATGGAAGTACCACCCAAACATACGGAAGTCAGGCTCATATCAAGTATTATCCATGGCATAGCCTCTGCCAACTAGTCTGAGTAAGACAGGAAGCCACGCAAGGGACCTGAGTGGAGACTAGTCTACCTGACTTACTCTTAGAAGGTCACCCTGGCAGCTGTACTGAAAACACATTATCCAAAAATAAGGAGGGATCCAGAGGTGAGGGTGTGTTGCATCAGGCTAATAGTAAAGGAGGTGAAGAAAAGTTATCAGAATATCTCTATAATGTTCTTATCATAAAACCACATGAATAGTTGGTGGAATGAATATGAAACATCAAAGAAAGCCCAGCACTTCAAGGGTTTTGGTTCAAGCACTTGCAAATCTGGATTTGGGTTTTTTGATATGAAAATCTTAGGAGAAAGAGGTTCAAAGCAGGTGAAGTGACTGATTTTGGAATTATGGAACCGATGCATTCATAAAGAAAAGGGTCGAGTAAGCATTGGGGTATAACACTGTGACGTCTGGAACATGAAGCGGTTGGTGGAGTCTAACTTAATGATCTAAATGCCAGAGGGATTAGAGCCAGCCGTGGTGGCGCACGCCTGTAATACCAGCACCCAGGAAGCTGAGGCAGGAGAATCCTTGCAAATTTCAGATCAGCCAGGGTTACTAAGTGAGCTCAAGTCCCACCTGAACTGCATAGAGAGACTATCTCAAAAAGACAAAAGAAAAGAAAAAAATGAAAGTGATTAGAGTCCTTACAACCATGAGGTAGGATGAGAATCCAAGAAAGTTAGTGTGGATGTATAATGGAACTAGAAACTGTGTTCAAGTTTGAAAAGGTAAGAGGAAAGCAGAAAATGACATCTCATGTAGTGACCAACCGTTTAAAGGAATCTAGTAGAATCAAATAAAGAAAATCTCAAAGGGGAGTGAAGTGCTAGCTTAATAAAATGAAGTTCAAAAGTTAAAGTTAAACTTGGAGAAAACGTTGTATGCTGCAATTGCAGAATCTTTCCTTTCCTATTAAGATCTTTAAAAGTTAGCATCATCATATGCAGCAAAAGTAGCAGTTTAGATGCTAGAAAGAATGACCTCTACAGAAAATTTGATAATAAAGTTTTAATTACCATAATTATGTTAAGCACTTAACAGCTAAAGCAAGGAATGCATTTAATTTTGTGCAATATATGCATAATGTATTTATCTCTGAAAGCAATTATCAAAAGAAAATGAAAAGATTTCAAACATTACTATTTCATGAGAATTTAAATTATTTTTCTTCCTTATTGTGAAACTAAGACAAAAGGACTTTAAACTTACTGCATAAAAACCTTGGAAAATTTTAAAAGTCTACGAAATCACCTTTTAAACAGTCTAAAATATCATTGGGTTAGGCATCCTGGCTTCCTAATCCTTCCTGAACACCTGGATGGTTGCTAGCTGGTCATTAATTATGTGCTCAACAAATTTTATTAACAAACTACACTTCCTGCAATCTATACTGGATCATCTTCGTAAGATAAACAGAAGTCTTTTCAGATTTCAGATCTCATGCATTTCTGCTCCTTTTTGCTCCGGAAGTCTTTCATATCTAATTTATCTCTCTCTCTCTTTCTCTCTCTCTCATGTGTGTAAAGTTGATATATAGATAATTAATATCCCTGTATATGAACACATATATATTCATGTGTACTCATATCTATCAATTAATATGACTCAACAATTTTACACAATGTCTCCTAATAGTTTGAAAATAACATTTTTCGAATGAAAGCAAGTGCAATTATTGCCTATGAATAGATACATCACAGTGTTGGTGGTAAGAGTGGCAGTAAATAGGAACAAATGTCAAAAGCAAACTCACATGCAGTGAATTTATAACTTCTTGTACTTTATAAGATCATTACCATAGTCACTATCATCTATTCAGCATGCACTCCTCACTGCTTCTCTATTCAATATGTAATTCAGTCTGAATATTTCAGTATTGATAATATCTAAACATTTTTTAAAAACTCAAAGGAGTCTTCATATTAATTATGTCTGACATGCTTGTGAATTACATTAACGATTCTGATACCCTAAATTATTTGTAACCTTGTCAGGACTTTGAATTTCACTTCCAGACAAGTAAATGAAATTTGCTTTGAGACATTCTTTGAATATCTATGAAAAGATGTATGGAGTCAACACAGTGGTGATGAAATGAAAACAGAAGGCAAGGAACGCCTGTGTCAGAACCTGTTTGCTCTTTGTCTGACTGCCTTGTAAAAGATGTGGCTATCTGGCTACGTTATGGCTGCAGTTTTGGAATATTACACCTATTTCAAACATTAATGTGATAATCAAAATAGCTGACTTACAGATATAGATGCCTTGTGAAATGTTAAGAAATTTTGACCATAGAGTTCATATATATAGGCAGAATGGAATCAAAGACAGTATCAGCTAAGCATCTTATACAAGAAAAAGTATCTCATATAAGACAAAGAATATTTTAATACACTACAATGTAGTTAGCAATTGAAGTTTTTCTGTTAATAACAGTACAGTGTTAATACTAAAGCTAATTATTCAGTATATGATTTATAACATACTTCAGGCACATTAAATTATTTTACTTTGATTGCCTAATTTGATTTTTACAAAACTCTTCTATTATAGCTAATTTTGGTAAAAATTACTCCCATATAAAATTTATATAACCAAACTTCAGGAGGATGAAGCAGCCTGGAGAAAGTTACTCAAGTAATAACCCAGGTGAAATGTTTCAGAGCTGAGAATTGAAATGCTTTCTCTTTAATCCTAACATCTGAATTTATCACATTACAACAAAAGTATAAACAGATACCTACAAATAACTGAGGTAGACATTTGAAAGCAGATATACTCTGATTAATTTTAAGATACTGGATTTGTCAGCTGCAATTGAAGAGTGATACTTGGTTTAGTCAGCTTTGCGGTTGCTGCTGCAAAATGCCTAGTACCCACACATTAAAGAAAACAAAGCTATGTTAGGCTCACAGTTTCACGGGGTTGAGTCCCTGTTAGGTTGGCCCAGTGCAGGAACATCATGTTAGATGGCCTAGTGTAGAAAATCTGCTCTCTGTGCAGTGGTTGTGAAGCAGAATGGGTGAACAGTATCAGAGGACAGTGTCATGACACAAATATAGTACCCAAAATCTACCTAGACATGCTCCAAAATACACGTCACTAATCGCCTGTGGTTCTCAAACCAATCAAGTTGAAAGTCTGACTAGAGTGCTATAATGTGAATATTATCATCTGAAAAAACTGGTATGGAAATTTAACAGCCAAGCTGATGGTATTAAGTGCAGGAATCTTTAGAAGTAGTTAGCTTCTAAACCTCTTTCCCTCTCATGAATAGTTTTAAGGACCTCATGAAAGAAGCTCCAACATGGTCTTTGGGTAGCTTGCCCTTCCACACTGTACACACTGTAAGGGTATAGTTTCCTTCACCCTGAACAGCACAGTATCAGTCAGAGTTTACTAGAGAAATAGATATTACACACGATGTATAAATTTATAAGAAATTACAAATTCGGCTTACAATGGTCAGGCGAAGAGCTGGATGAGGAAGTGTGCAGAGCATGCTGCATGTTGGAGATTGAAGAGCCCAGTCTAAGGCCTGCAGCTCACTGGAGTGCCTGTGCAAGTCTGCATCAGGAGGCGGATGGGTCTGTGACTGAGTGCTGAAGAATGTGGGACTAAGGCCCAAAAGTATACACCAGAAGGCTGAGGAGCCCCAGGTGGGAGCCAAACAGTCTGCACCAGAAAGCAAGAGATGACCGGCTGAAGGTGAAGACAGGAGCGCCTCCAAGGAACCAGCAGCCGGCCCTTCTTCGTTTCCCTTTTGTTGTAGGTAGGGCACCCACCCTGGGGTAGTAGTACTTTAGACCCACATCATCTCCATGCCGTCCTCTTGCACAGCCTTTGAATAAAACAAAATAAGGACCCTGCCTACCTGCTCAATTAGTTAACCTTCTAAACTTCTCAAATTGATACAATAAACAACATCCCAGAGCGATAAGGGCATGTCCATTTCATGCCAGGATATAAAACTGCAGAGTCCCTTAGCCAAGCCTCTAGATTCCTCCAGCTGACACAATGTATCAATCATAACAAGCACCTATGAAGCGATGAGTAGCCCTTGCTCGTCAATTGAACTTGGTAGTCTTGATCTTAAACTTCCAGTCTTTCAGAACGGTACAAAAAAATAAGTGTTTGATCTTTGTAAACTACTCAGTCTGTCGTATTTTGTTATGTGAGTGCAGAGGTGGATTATAAGAAGAAGGATGTGAATAGAGGATGAAAGTTTGATTTATCATATACCAAGATCACCATTTCATACTGTCATTAACAACAGTCACCAGATTAAAAGAAGTAAAACTTTCATTAACTAGTTACTAATTTGAAAGGTTCCAAACACTTTATTTGTGGCAACCTTTTATATCTTGTGTTAGGAAATTATACATTTAACATATAACATCTGTACTACTCATAAAGGCAAACATATTCACATATTAACACTAACATTCTGAAGTCACAGTGCTTGAAAATATGAATTTATGAAGTAGTAGATCTTGTCCATTGTAACTGTGTAAGAAAACAATGTAAAGAAAATTTCTCGTCTCTAACTTAGTGGGAAATTATTCATACATAATCCTTCCATGAGTGAACATGTCAATATCTACCTGAAAGTTATTGTTGCTCTTATAAATTATATTAGACTGTACAATCTTAGTGATGGCAGAATCTTCAAAAAACAATGTATGCAAAATTTTGTACCAACACTAGGGGCTGCACAGGACTGTCAACCTCCCCTTAAAAACATAATATCAGTGAGCAACCTACTCTCCAAGTCATCTATTCCATCTTTAAACAAAACACCCACAATCTTGTTTCTTGTTTTGAAATAAAATCCATCTGCTAGGACATTGTTCTTGGATCTATGCTTAATGTCTACCCTGAATCAATCCAATTCCTTTTCTGGGTGACATTTTCATACAGAAGTGTTTGATGTTTTTGCTGTTGTTGTTTAGTAAAGATCAATCACAGATCCTATGTAATTTATTTTATAAAAATTCAAGTATCTTTTAATCCTATTTTGGAGAAAATTACTTTTTTAACATATCAAAGCAATTTTGCTATAGCAAGTATCTATGCCCTTACCTATATAATATGGTCATTAACCTGTTCAATACATTGTTTTCCACCACCAGAAATGTATAAAGGAATAGAATTTCACATGTGACTGGAAAGCAAGACAGCATATATTCTTGCTTCAGGGTTATATAAATCTCTCCATGCTCTGTGATAAGAAAGTCCAAAGCAACTTGTCGCATTATACTTGGTCCACTTAACTAGAGAAATGGCATCATGCTAATCAATATGGATGAGCAAGTTCAAGCTTGTTAAGGACATTACAAACCATAAGCTCCTAAAGACAGGAGAAAAACATCCTGTGCAAGTTCAAGAGCTCACTGTATCAGTGAAATTTTTTTGAGAGTCTATGTTCTGAGAATGTCAAAATAAAATGCAAATTTTTGTATTTCATGCTTCCAAAGCAAAGGGCAAATTATTACACTTCATAACCTCCACCTCTAAAAGGAAGTACAATGTCTGGTAGACCTCCCTGGATTCCAGACACACCCTTTCCCCCTCCAGAATATTGCTTTAACCTTTTTGGTCAAGAATCAGTGCCAGCTCTGAGTCGGGCATACAGCAGATAAAAGCACTGTGGCAGGTCTGAGCAGTGGTTCGTGCAGTGCTGCCCCTCTGGACACATTAATCTGGTGAAGACAACAGCACAAAATCTGTTGCTGGTGTGAAAAAGATGATATCTAATATTCATAGCAAAGCCATTCTATCTGAGAATCACAGCGTAGTTGATGTGCCACTGTAGCTTAGTCATGCGATCTAAAGAGAAATTAATATTAGTCTTGAAAAAATATCTTAATAGCTAGTAGATCTTGGTAGAGACAGTGCTTGACCCTAGGATAGCAAGCTTCCCAATATGAGCTGAATTTCTCAGTTCTCCAAGTCATAAAGTTGTGTGACTTTGACAGAAATCCTTCACAGTATTTTTGTTATATCTGACATGGAGCAAACGCAAGTGCCAAGCCAAAGAAACAAGGCAACTATACAAATATATGAGTCAGAAATCTATGCCTCCCACCACTGCTGCACCAAAATTTCACAACTGGACACCTATACCCACACCAATTTGATGAAGGAAGGAAGTCCAAATTTGGTTTTTGGATGGACCCCCGTGGTATGTGTGTGACAGCAAAAGTGGATTGCTGCTCTTCAGCTTGGAGCAATTCTGCAATGCAGCAGTGTGAAGTTATTTCAATTAATAGATGCCCAGGGAATTCAACGGGTCATCCACTGTATTGTACAGGAAGAAGTGTAGCCTGAAGTAAGAAAACACATACTATTGCAGCAATGAAAAAAATGTTGGCTGCTAGGGGCCCAGCAGGAGAAGTAATTGAAGGTCAGCTGCAGCAACATGGAGAAGACTCATATATTCCAGCAAATGAGAGCAGAAACAACCTGCAACTACCTTTGTATAGTATATCAGTGACTTAGCATCCACTGTGGAGGTAGCACAGCACAAAATAAAAGTAAAAATGCTTTAACAGTGGGGTCCAGGGATATAGCTCAGTGGCATAGGGCCTGCCTAGCAAATGCAAGGTCCTGAGTCTATTTAACAATAGACATCAGCTGGAGACTCCCTTTGTTTACTCTAGCACTGGCATCAGCTAATTATTGGGCCAGCTTTGGTGGCAGACATGGAGGCTATGCGTCTGTCTAACTGTAAGGGCTTCCTCTCAATAATGCTGAATCAGCCACTAACCTACCAACACAGAAGGACTTAGAATTAAATTAGTCGTATTGAATTCCTTTCACTCTAGAATGAGCAACATTTCATTTTGCATGGAATAAATTCAGATACATATTTGTCTTTCTTGACCTTAGAGCCTCAACTAGTGTCATTGTTTGAGGGCTTGCACTGTAAACATTTTGTGAATCAATACATCACCTCGGAGAACATCCCATGACTTCAAGAGCTGACTTTAAAGGAAAGTGAGTGGCTATGGCAAAATGATTATGAAATCCATCTAGGTTGCCACCTTGTAGCTATTGTCCTAGTTGAACAAGAGAACATTTTGGATACATAACTGAAAACCCACCTTGGAGATGATATAGTGACTGGCTGTATGTTGTTGAACTACTTACAGTTGATGACTTTGGGAGGCAATAAGTGGAAGTAGGAGAATCCCACTTGAAGATTTTGTGTTTTTATTTCCACAGTTCTAGTCTCAGCAGGTCTACAAGGTGTACTTCTCATGTTGGAACAGACAGTTATCAGAGCATACACTTAGTCCTACTGAACATCAGAATGTTGCTGATATCAAGTGATTCCTCATTTTTTTGGGTCAAGAAACCAGCTGCTAATGAAAGAATTGACTAACCTGAGGGTAAATGACCCTGGTCATCAGAAGTATAAAGAACACTGTTGGCACTTTGGTAATTCACAAGAGTATTTTAATATGTTCCTCTGTACAGTGAGGCAAAGAAAAGACAAGCCCAGAAGTCAGAGTCTGAGAAGGATATGGCGAAGAGGCTCAGGAGAATCACTGAACAGCAAGGTCTCTGTAATCTCTGCAAATGAGTTGGTTACACCAGCAGGGGGGCTGAGCAGCAGTGAAAGAATTCTGGAACAAGTGGTGGAGAAAGTTGGCGAATGGTTTCATTCATGACCTACAAGTAGTGGCAGTTTCATGAGCTCAGTCTGTTCCAATAACTTTCTTCTCGTAAGTTACTTATAAGTGAAGGACCGTCTTGGACCATGAAGAGGGTTGTATACAGCGTGAACGCACTGAACCAATGAAGGAATGATAACAGATGTGGAGATGTACCACCCGGACCCTGCTCCGGACTCAAACCCTCACGGGCTTGCCTTTGACATATTGCTGAGTCTCTCTGTCTCTTTGTCTATCTCTGTCAGTCTCTGTTTCTCTCTCCCCCACCGCTCCTGACTGTCTGTCTCTGAGGATTGCTCACCCGGAAAGGAGGCTGCCATTCCCCCTGCCTCACTGGAGATAGCTCTGAAAACCAAGCACCACTTCACAGCTCTTATCGGATCAGTTGAGAAGATCAGCTGAAATCTTTGTTGCCGCTGTCATACAGTTCAGTTTTGCTCTCTGCCTAATCCTCCTTACTTCTCTCCTTACTGGAGGTGTTACCCGTAACAGTCTCTATCTAGTAAGACTGTTACTTTTACCAGTGTTATGGTTTGTGTCGAGATTTTCCCCCAAAGCCTCATGGAGATATGGGGCAGATTCTAGAGTTTACGACTGATTCATGGTCCAATGTTGGGATTATGTGTGTGAGCGCTACACCCGCCCAGGGGCGGGTAGTTTGCACACAGTGGGGGAGGGAAGGAGGTTCGCTCTCCTCCCTTTTGCTCTTGCTGCTTGTGCTATCTTCTGCCACCGTGAATTGTTGCCCTCTGCCATGTGCTGCTCCGCCTTGGAGCCAGAAACCTCCACAAACTGTGAGCTAAATAAACCTTTTCTTCCTTAATTTTGAGGGCCGAGTATTTTGTCTCAGCAATGAGAGAAAAGTAACCAAGACAACTAGTAACATATACTCAGAAGGTAAAGAATCATTTGTTCTGAACTCGTATGTTATGCTATACAATGATATGGCATTTTTTTTCAAATTACAAGCATATATTAAGTAGTATTATAAAACGACTTTGAAGATGTTTTTTTTAAAAAAAATGACTTACGGACTTTTATGGTCCCTGTTTAATTAACAGTGATAACATACTTTATAGAAAGGATTACTTGGGGAGGAATAAAAACAATATATTCCAAAGCCATAATGACTACTTTTAATGCCAAAACATTAAAATAAAATCCTTTTAATATTGTCTATGCTGTTAAAACCTAATATATTACCATTAAATTGGGAGTTGAGGAATTGGCCTTTTCCCTCACTTGGAGAGTGTGGCAAAACACAAGTCAGAAAAAGGACAGTCTTAAGGTTGAAAATAAAAGTGTGCACCTTGGATTCATTGTAGGCATAAGTAACATCCAATACAAAATAATAATATTCTCACCTTTTTATTTTGTTTCTTTTTAACTTCACTTTTTGCAAGTTAAGATCTATCTTGTCAAGATAATGGCCCACAGTCTGTCACTCACCTCTGCTATTGCAGGACGGAGTTCAGGAAACTGACAGTTTCCATGAATAACAATCACACGTCCAAAGGTGTCTCTAGTAAAGGACATTTTATTGATATAAAATGGACAACAGCTCTTTAACATTTCCCCTGGCCTTTCTCCAGAGCAAGTGGGATTATATGTGAGATTATGCTTCACCTTTAATTACTTTTCTCTTTATATCAGAGGTCATCACATCAGACTAGAGGTCTAGTCCCGAATTCCTGTGTGTGTATTTTCTGTGATTGATTTTAGATTTGACTATTTCCTCAGAAAACTTTCTAAAGTTGCTGAAAATAGAAGATAAAGTTGTGTACCTCAATTCTTTATTATTACCATATTATTATTTGTACGCTACATTTTCAGCCTTGGTTAAAATGGTCTGTATACAGTTGCCATACATAATTGCTATTCTATTTCTCAAACCTCCGATGGCAAATCAAGCCCCCCACATAAAGAGTGGTTGTTAATAACTGATCCTTTTCTTTGAATAGCTAAAGGTATATATAGATTTCAACTAAAATAACCATTCCTTCAATAATTTTCCATATAGTTCTTAGCACTCATACTGTGGAAAAGCCAGTGTTTTAGGCAAGGCAGACCCAGCAGTAAACAATGTTCTCGATCTTAATAGAACTTGCACTATAATGTAGAAGGACAGAAAATAGATAAAAAATGTGTGTGCAGAAAATAACTAGAGAATGATGGAGTGGAAAACAGAGCAGAGAGTGAGGATGTACAGTGCCAAGTGTTTGGCCTTGAGAAACAGAGCTACCAGCCAAGGTCCTGTTGAGAAGATGATGACAACCAGGCAGTCTTGAATGAGGGGAGAGAGAGAGGGAGAGAGGCCAGAATGCGTTCAGGGAAGAGCATCTCGAGGGAACGACATAATGACAAATGCCTTGAGGCGGGGATGCTGGCTGATATGTGATCTTAGCATAATGTTGTTATTATCTTAAATTAGAAGAATAAATGATTGCTTCTCTCACAAAATTATTTTTACTATTTAATTATCTTGAGTTTAACTGTAAGTATGGCAGGAAGTAGAAATACTAACTATTCTCAGTACTGAATGTAATTTCTTGATATGTACATATGCATATACAATGCTATACACAATATACATATATGTGTTTTTACACATTCATATACTCATTTTAATATATTACATATTTTGCATATTTATGCATGCATATATATGTAGATACTTGCTTTAACACACATTGTAGTAGAAAGTATGATGCAAAACACAGCTCTTAAAATTAATGTTAAAGTGGTATATAATGTAGCCTAGAACCTCTATGGATAAAGTACACCAATAAGCTAATAGCACCATATTCTTTGGAGGACCTCACTATTTGTCAAATTTTTCTGTAAATTATTTACCTATATTAGCACATTTAAATTTTATGACAATTTTATTACAGTAGGGAAGTTAAGCAGTTTGTCCCAATCAAAAACATAAGACACAAATATCTAGTAATTCACACAAGCCAGAATATGGTGAATGCTATATACTACCCATTTCCTAAATGGTGCATATCTTTATTTCAAATCATAGGCACTTTTGGACATGTATGCACACCAGCACTGATTCCATTTGATGCAATAGAGAGGTCCTAATCTGTTGGAACTTTTCTTACATTCTCTCTCTATAGGCTGCAAATCTTATTTCTAACTTTGTTGCAGCCATCTGTTGTCAGTCACTGTAACCTCTGAAGGTAACACTCAAACTGCACCTCAGAATTATTGTCCACCCAGCTTTCCCCATAAGTATGCCTGTAGACTGGAGATGCCAGTCACAGAAATCTATTTTCCATCCTGCATGTAGGCACTAAGGCATTATGTAAAAGTTGGTGTACATGTAACAGAATGTACAGGCAGTAGAGAACAACGCAGGCATTATGGAGTGAAGAGCATCTTAGGAAAAGACTAAATATGAGAATGACAGTTGAAAGGCTATTGAATAATTCAGTCTGAGGTGGTGAAGTCCTGGAGTGAGATGTTAGCAGCGGGAATGAGAAAGAGGGACACAAGAAAGGCCATTTTTCAAACAAGGGTTCCAGGAGGTTTATGAACAGCTAGGAATCCAGCAGCAGATGGGCTGAATAGAAAGGCCTTGCCTTACTCTTTCACTTTTCCTTATTTGTACCTAGAGTATGTAATTTACACATTGTGGTTCAGTCCATTTGCTACTCAGGGAGAAAGAGCTGTCAGCAACATAAGCAGGGAAGAAATTAGACAAATTTGTTTCTTACTAAGGCCACTGCTTTAAATGAGAAAATTTAACTTCTGCTGTTTAAGTAGGGAGGTTAATGTTATCTTTTTAGAGAATGGTGTGATGGACAAGCGTTTATATGAGAAATTCTATTTTACCAATACCAATATTTCAAAATGCACCCATATTAAGGAGAGGAAACAAGTAGGTCAACCTGTACTTACTTCTTTGTTTCCATCTAAATACGAACATATATCTTGGTATTTAAGCTAACATATATTTCTTTTAGTAATATTAAATCAATAGTTTTCTATAATGGAATCATACAGAGACTTTATATTCAACCATTAGTACACATTAGCCATGCCTCTTTTGTAACACAGGAAAAAACAGACCTACACCAGGAAACAGAGTAAAAAAAATATAAGCCATGTTTAGCCAGTTTTTATGCTTCCAGGAACAATTTGTAGAGGTAAATGTTGAATTAAAGTTCAGTAAAATCAATTGAGTTCAGCTGAATTGAATATGCCACATAGTAAAGTCGCTGGCCCCATAATTTCTTATTTCTGATTTGGAATTTTGTGCTGCTTTAAAATGGAGAGAGACTTCTGAAATTTGTGGTTTCAAATGGATATGGAATTTTTATGTTGCTTTAGAAAATGAGTTAGGGCCAGGAATATTGCTCAGTGGCACAAGAACCTGCCTGGCAAGCGCAAAGTTCTAAGTTCTATTCCCGGTACCAAAAAAAAAAAAGAAAAGAATCTAAACAATGAGCTCAAGCATTCAAAATATGAATAAAATAACCCTATAAGGACCTGCCTTACACTACATAAGTTGGTCATTTGAATACTGTTACAGTCCTCTGCCTGTGTATTCTTCTTGAGCCTCAAAGGAAAACATACACTTTTGTTGTTGAGACTGTGAATGAAATGTTAATATGTATGTTTGTTGAAACTGCCATCATAAAAATATTCATAATTCTGCCCTTGTCATATAACACATTGTTATTATGGAAATTTACGGGCCTGAATTACTTACTATCTAGAGCAACATGGAAGCAGTCTTCCATTTGGCTATAAGCACTACAGATGTAAACAGTGTATACTGTCCTATTTTGTTCATGTTGAATTTTTTGTGTGTGTCTTCTTGAGACGAGCTCTCACTATGCAGTTCATCTGGCCTTGAACTCACTCTGTAGTCCAGACTGGCCTTCACATTTCAAGGATCCTCCTGCCTCTGCCTCCCAAGTGCAAGGATTACAGGCATGTGCCACCAGGCCTCACCTCACTTTGAATGTTTCAAGTTAATGATGATAAAAATTTTGGAGACCAGTGCTTGCTTTAATGAAAACTAAACCTTCTTAGTTCTCTCACATTTAGCAGTATTTATTGAGTGCTTTTTATGAACCACATACTGATAGATGGATATAAATAATAGGAATAGTTGGAATATTAATTTTTATCAATATTATTATTTTTATTATTAATTCTTATTTATTTTAATTTTGCATCCCATCTCATACAACACTCTAAGATTTTACATGCAATCATTGAGTTGTAGTCACAATCCTTGTAACTTTCTCCAAGTCACAGAACAGATGAGCACATGAGCCAAGTCTCCCCCACAGCTGAAGAGCAGGATAAATAAGCCATGGTAGGCAGCCTCAGCAGGGTTATACAAATACTAATACAGATAAGTCATTCACAGCAGCATGCACAAAATGGAGAACTTCCACTTTCTGGGATGAGACAGTCGTTTTTCAGGAGGGAACTGGCATGACATGATGCATACATTTGCTCATTTTCTAGCAGTTTGAAAAAGTCAAATATTTCTTTCTAGGTATTGGAAAGAGAAGACACGGAGCCGTGCTGACTGACGAAATAACCAGCATGATGGATACCATATACAGGCCCCAATGGACAACCATGTGTACTCTCACAGGAAGAGCAGAGGATAAACTGTGGAAGAGAGAAACAGGGATGACCTGAACTTGGGACAATGAAGGAAGGGAGGAAGAGGCAAAGAGGAGCAGGATTTGGGGCTTGCAGAGAATAGAATTCAGAAAACATTAGAAACCGTGGTGTGAGCAAATTAAGAACTGTGTCAGTGATCACATCTTGAATTCTTAACTCGTGGAAGGACTCTCAGATTTTAAATTCAAAATAGAACACTGTAGTTGAGTAACTCCTGATTAGAACCCACTGTACTGGTCAATGTTTAGCTCGTTGTAAAGTACATATTGTGATTAAACATGGGTAAGGGACCAAGGCTTGAGGGAAGGAGAAACAGAAGGGAAAGAGATGAAAGAGAATTGAGATATGTTTTATACATGTACCAACTCCCACAAGGAATTTAACAATGCACTGTAAAAATGGGCTCATATAAAATGAAAAACCCAAGAAAAGCCAGAACAAAAAAATGTACCAGTTGTCATTATACCTTAATTGCCACATGTCTTTTTGTGCTATCTGAGCTGCAGACAACTGTTTTATTCCTTCAATTGTCTGAATACAGTGAGCTGATGTACCCATACTTTTTCCACTTAGCAGGCTTCAGAATAATCGAGTGAACACTTATTTTTAATATGCTAGAACCCAACATTTGAATAATAGGAAATAATGTAATGACCCAGCTTTCCAAGTTTTGATGTTAACTACCGGTTGTACATAAATGTATACAAAGTTATCAGTAAGTATTTTTGATGCTAATGAAAATAATAGTTTTTCAACAAACGTGTGACAGTTAACAAACAATATTAAGAACACTAGTTTACCCATATAAATTAGTTTGACACATTATTAAACCATTAAACTAATTTTGTAGAACTATACAGGAAATTTATTGAAATTTAATGAAACAGGTAAAAGAAATCATTTACACTGAGGAGAAAGATTAGTTAAGGGGTTTTTTTCATTAAGGGGTGTCTTAGTCTCTTTTCCCCTTGCTGAGAGAAAATTCTTGACACCCCGAGTTAAAGAAGAAAAGGTTATTTAGCTCATAGTTTATATGCAGTCTACTGGGATTAGGGTGGTGCCAATCCAATGCGGGGACTGATCTAACAATCACCCACCCTTAAACCCATCATCGTTAATCCCAGAATTGCACAAGTCAATCACACACTCTAGATTCAACCACCTCTGAAAAGAAAACCTTATGACTCCATGAGGCTTTAGAGGAACATCCAGGCACAAACCATAATAAGGGTAAAGTTTATAAAACCAGAAATTTATATCTTTTCATCCTTAATTCTAAACATTCAAGTGCTTATAATAATTGATAAATAAATGTAAGAATACGTAATTTAAGAATCTAACACTAAACTTTTGTTGCACTAACAGTGCGTAGGATTACTCAATTTGATAATTTGGCAGACACAGAAATTTATTTCTTTTCATATAAGTTGAATTTAGAAATAGCAGTGCATTATATACTTTATTATTGGATAACGTTTATATCAGTGGTTTTAAAATTCAGTGTTTCTTAGGAGTCATGTGTAAGAAATTATTTTTAGTGGAGGAAGAACTACCTAACTGTAGAATAATTCTTTAGAAACTAAGCAAATAAAAAAGGCCACGAGTGAGTTTAGAGAAATATATTTTTTCTAAAAGACTTTCTATGAAATATAAAATAGAAAGGTAAGCTTGCCTAATTCTACCAATTTGTTTCTCTTTTTTGCAAATAAAAGTCAACCTCTCTCTAAAGAAAGATTGACTGTTCAATGGCATGCTTTTTAATAAGATGCATGCTTACCTTTACCTATTGTACAATAGCAAATATTTCCTTACCCTGGAGTGAGCAGAAAAATTATCAATCAGGAATTTCTTTGTAACTGGAATCATTTTAAGTAAGAAATCAGTTCTAAAGGTTGCAGTTACTTGTCTCAGCTCCATGGTGGAGCCATAAGCATGATCTTCACATTTTTCTCTTGAAATGAAAGTAGCATCTATATAAATTTGGAGAAATGGTACTGAATTATAGCAGCTAATACTTCATAAAATAAGTTTAAAAATAATGCATTTCTCCTGCAAATCTATGGGGTGACATTTTAAGTCACAATTTGATTCACTATTTGGCTATTTTATTAATGCAATCAATTATATTGTGATACTGCAATGCACACAGATTTTGGAAAGTAGAAGACAGAAGATAAAAACACACTTTAAAAGTTATGTTCAGAAATTTATAAGCTTCACTCTTTATTAAAAAATGAAAACGTGTGGTTTGTCGCAAGCATCTTAAAAACAGGCTGGGTGTGCAATGAAAGGAATTTCTGAGAAAGGCAGAAAGAACATGTAATTTGATATTTTGCTTAATGAGTTGCTAGGAGTTTATAAGGTAAATGAAAATTGCTGAATGTGGCCTTCACTGATTAAGAACCCTTTACATTTAAATGAGACCTTTCACACAGAATGTGCTTTTTAAGCATAAACTAATTAATTCTTAGAACATTTCAGGAAGGCAAATCAATCCTCTTTGCACGAATAGAGAAACTGAGGCTAGAATATTCAGTAGGCATTTGAGTTTCAAACATTTATGAAGTTCAACTTAAAACTTAAAAACGATACAGGATTTTCTGATGTGTTTTACACTGAAGCATTTGCAGATTACTTGTTTCAAAGTCAGGGAAAATAATTGTGTTAGACATTTCATACTTTGGTTTTAATTCTGCCCTAATACTGATGCTTTCAGCAGTGCATCAGCACGTCTGTAAAGGGCTGGAGTAGCAGCTCAGTGGTATAGTGCTGGTCAACATGCAGGAGGCCTGGGATTCGACTCCTAGTGTGACACAAAAGAAAAAATGAAAGAAAACAGAAACACTAAATCTGTTGGAAAAGAGAATGGGTAAAACTCATGAAGACATTGGTGCAGGAAAATATTACATGAAAAGAAAAACCAATCGCACAGAACTGTTGCACAAAAAAATCAAGAATTGGGGTCTAATTAAAAAGGTTCTATACAGCACAAAAAAATTATAAACAGGGTGAAAAGATAACCCACACAGTGGGAATTATTTTTGCCAGTTATTTCTCAAGCACAGGACTATTATCTAGAATACATAAAAAATTGAGAAGAATCAGATCCCCCAAATTTAAAAACTCAATCCAAAACTCGGCATTTGAGTTGCACACATACTTCTCAGAATGGCAAGTAAATAGATGGTCATTGAAAAGATGAAGTTAAAAGAATTCTGAGATTCCATCTCACTTCAGAGAAAATTGCTACTATCAAGAAATCAACCAATAACAAATGCCGGCAGGACTGTGGGGAAAAAAGAATGCTTCTCCACTCTTGGTGGGAGTGTAGATTGGTGCAGCCACTGTGGAAATCAATGTGGAGATTCCCCAAAAATTTAGGATTAGATGTCCCAGTTGACCCAGCTATTTCCCTTCATGGTATCTTCTCAAAAGAATTAAAAGCATCAGGTCACAGTGATATATACGCACCCATGTTTATAGTGGCACAGTTTGTAATAGCTAAATTTTGGAAACAACAAAAAGCCCATCCAGTGATAAATGAATAAAACAGATGTGGATTTTATGTGACGGATGGAGTACTCAGAGTACTATTCCATCATAAAGGAGGATGAACTTGAGACATTTATAATTAAATCGATGGGCTTTGTAACCATACTCAAGTGAAATAAATCAGAAACACCTGTATAAATACTGCATTGCCTCTCTGGTGTGAGAGACTGAAAGTGTAAATAAGAACCAACATTTATAACAGATATTGTGAGACAGAAAGCATTGCTCAAAAGAAAAACGGAACCGGGGAGAGGGGCGGGGAAAGGAAGGAATGGGAAAGAAAAAAGGAGAGAAAGATAAAAGGGAAACAAAGCTTTGTAAATGAGGAGAGGAAGAGAGGTTGAAGGGAGGGGAGGGGAATGGGGACAAAAGAGGTCCTAAGATAGATCATGCACAGGTAGAAACTTTCTAAGATGAATGTGATATATATACACACACACATATATATATATATAAATTATACCAGTAACCTTAATTAAATATTTTATGATCCACTTTTTTCATTAGCAAGAGTCTGGGCAACTTAAACCTAGGACTTAAGTAAGAAAGAAACCAAATAAGAGTTAAAGATTATTATTTAGTGAGCTCTTTGAAGAGCTATATAATTTGCATAATATTAAAGGGCACACAATTTCCTTTGCAAGGTGAGATATCCTGTCCAGGGTGAATGGCAGGAGTGGGTTTCGTAGTGCAGCAATGGCTTCCCACAGCCTCTTGGGTTGGTTAATTTTAAACTTTAGCCACTTCAGCTTAATTCCCTGTCAACCTGTGGACAATATAAGACTATTAAGTAATTTGGAAAATGATTTATTCTCTCATATCACAATTCTTTTGAAATTAGATTGTCTTCTATTATTTTAAAAGGCTTAAAGAGATTTATTAGGCAGAACAGGTAAAGAAACACTAGGCAAACACTCTACAGAAGTATGTAATAATCAATATTGGGGAGATTTACATATTGGGCAAAAATTTGTAGAATTTGTGAATCTGTAGAAAGACTGGACTTGCTTTACAAGACAAAAGTGATACTTCTCCCACAGGAATAAAAATAGTGACTCATTTTACAGATGAACCTGTAGCCCATTTTACAGGAAAAAGGAATGAAACCAGTCTATTGTGTTTCTCAAGGTTCTGTTTCTGCCCTTTACCTTATCAATGAAGCTAATGTATAGGCCTAAATTATCATGAAGAGATTTGGTGTCTGTTGGATCTAGAAGAAAACAAGCATAAACAAGCTCAGGGATTACAGATGTGGGTAACCTTGGGTACTTTTGATTGTGTCCTGAAGTTGTTGTCTTCTTAACAGTTCAAATTCTAAATTATGATTTTCCTCGCATCTTTAAAAAAAAATTTATTTCTTCTATCCTACTTTATTCTCTACTTCCCACCCTTAACTTTTCTTCCCTATTCTTAGGGGATATAGAGGGTCCAAAGCACTATCATACGGCTACTATAAAATCACACCCTTCAAATGACATTCAGAGCACTTAGGTTTGGCAACTAGAATTCATTATTCGTGGGTAGCCATATTCACTTAAGCTGAAACAAACTCTTTATTCTCACATTAGCTATGTGTCAATGTGCCTTTTATTCTGACATGTACACTGTACATATGTGTGTATGTATAGTGTATACACACATATATAATGTCTTTATGTAAAATGTGCTACAAATTTCATTAGCTTATATATGCTATGTATGTGTGCACACACATGTCTGAGTGTGAGTTAATAACTTGGTCATTTGGATTTAAGGAATTGTTATAGCAATGCTTTACTCTGTATTAAGGGTCAGAAATATACGACTGAGTGAAGTACTGTCTGAAGTGGCCTTCGGAGAACCTAATAAGAATTAAAATATGGCAGGACTTTTCTGACAGTCAGGATTGACACACCTCACCATATAATGGACTTCATAGTTACCTATGACTGCTTTTAGAAAGTAATAGCAGAAATATGTGTATATTTGATAAGAAAGGAGGAGGAAAATAAGAATTCATCTGAGATTTGAAGAAAATTGGAAAATCCCCTAGCTAGTCTTCCAGGTATTTTCCCCCTCGTCCATGTTTAAGAATATCTTCAAATTCTAAAGAATTAATCCTCAACTTTCCCTATTTTTCTCTTATCTTCCCTTGTCTTTTTCTTCATGTCCCCACTCACCTTTTTACGCAGTGACCCCCTGTCCTAACACCACTAAGCTGTGGCAAGTGGGGAACAGCTCTCTTCTCTGCTCAGAGCATTTCTGTGGAGCCCGGTGATCACAGAGCCTGTGTTTCTCAGGGCCGTGAAAAAAAGAACCTGGTACCTCATTCTTTTCAGAAAATGTTAACCGTCATTATTGTTACTTTGTGAAAAAAAGAGAGAAAAGGAAAAGAAAAAAAAAAAACAAGAGTAAAAGGCGGCAGCGTCTAAAGTAGAATGTCTTTACTTTCCTAAAAAATCACTGTAGTCCGGGAAGACTGCATTTATTTGTTCTTTTTTCCAGTTCAGGATTACGCTACCATAACAGTCAAACATGTTTTTCAAAGCTGATTTTTTCAAAGGTACCTATGTTTATAGATTGGGTACAAAGTGAGACAATAGTGGAAATCAGAGTTTAAATAAAGTGCTTGAAAATTAAGCAAAATTTCGTTTCATGTAATTTGTCAAAGATTGGCAGGTCAACAATTTTGGTTAAATGTAAAATACTTTTCAAATACATAAAAGCTATTCATTTATTTATGCACTCAACAGACTCATATTTAGTGCTTCCTTTGTTCCAGGACTAGTTAGCATCAGAGAGACAAGCGTCCAGGATCAAGGTATTTACACAGAGGAGCTTATTTTTGTAAAATGAAAGATGAAATTTCAACAGAATGTCAGTACATTTGCAAAAGTCCTGTGGAAATAAACATGAAGTAACCAGCTGTTTTAGGAAAAAATCATTGGAGAAATAAATATGAGCTCAATAATAAAAAGTGAAACAGATTTTAACATGCAGAAAATATGATTTCTGGGCAGAACATTAAAGCAGTCCAGTGCCTCAGCAGGGAGAGTGTGCCAGAGGCAAAGCCAGGAGGATGTGAGAATACCTGGCAGGTAAAATCTTCTGGTTATTACTTCTCATGTGTATACAATTCTATGCTAATAGCAAATATAATGATAATTATAAATCATCATTTTCCACCTCCAATTAAATATTGAGAAAGAATATTAATTAATTAAGAATGAAATTCCATTCACAGGTCTCTCCTGCAAGAGATGAGATTTGCTACCAGATCTTCAATAGACTTTCTCATGGATACCAATTATTCATGATAAAAGATGAAGAGTTAGCATGTAATAGCAGTGGTGAAAACATAAATGAATATAAGTATCAAAAGTAAATAAAAAACGATCTCAGCTGAATATCTATTAATAACCATGCTACTAAATTTTTGATAATCTATAAAAATTATATTGATTGCTCCTAAATTTCATTACTCACCAAGAACCTCAATGAGTCTTCTGCTGTATTCCAATAATGAACTTAATGTTAGAATGTGATCATAGGGCTGGGGATATAGTTCAGTAGAATAAGCGCCTGCCTAGCAAGCGCAGGGTCCTGAGTTCGATCCCCAGTACCGCCAAAAAAAAAAAAAAAGAATGTGATCATACACGAAAATCATGTTAAACATAAATGAATAAATGAGAAGTGAGGATATATATATATATATATGTATATATGTATATATATATATATAATAAAGTAGCAATTCATTTATCTAAAACCTTAAGCAGATAGATGAAAGCATAAGAAATATAAAACAACTCAATAAGTGTTCTTAATTTAGGTATAATTTTTTAATCTTCTGCTAAAATCAACTAATTTAGCTGTCATCCACATACAATATTAGAAGGTGGACACATGTACAAAAATAAAGTTGTATATTTGCTATATGATTTATAGCCAGTTTGATCAAATTTAGCTTTAAAAGTCTTCCAATAGAATCATTTAAAGAACTATACCAAAAAGTACATGTACATGAGTCAGCCTGTGTACAAAG
>PVLD010014937.1:0-50495 GCA_004027595.1 Dinomys branickii
CTGTCCAAATTCAAAGACCCAATCCAGAAATGGGCATCTGAGATGAATACACAATTCTCAGACAAAGAAATACAAATGGCAAATAAATACATGAGAAAATGTTCCACATCCTTAGTCATTCGAGAAATGCAAATAAAAACAACATCGAGATTTCATCTCACCCCAGTAAGACTGGCCAGATGGGCAATCTTGTCCTACTCTGATTGGCTGTGAGAAGTACCTGGCAGCCGGTGTTGAGCTGCTCAGCCCACAAAAGCCCTGGGAAGCAGAGGGGCAGACTTTCCAATTCTCCTGAAGCCCTAACAAATGGAGAGGACGTCTGCCTGACAAAGTTGGCTGGTTGAGGCTGAGAGAAACATCCAAGACCACCGACCCACAATCCAGGAAAAAGCCAAGCAGTAAGCCCAGAATGCCTTAGCTCACTGAGTCCCTGAGATGTAGATAGGCAGCCCCATGCACATTCAGCCTCTGGAAACAAGTTGGCAGCTCACCCTGAGCAGGGTGACCTCAAACGCCCTGTGAAGGTACCTGTGTGGCCCTGGGGCACTCAGGGGCCACCACAACAGGCATATAACATGGCCTGTCCTGTGCAAGGCTCTCAAATGCTGACAGGCACCTTGCTCTGCCGCCCGGCCCACTACATCACATTGACCCAGGACAGCGCCGCTTCAACACGCCCCGGAAACAAAGTGCTGCCTGGCTTCTGACGCTGCTCCAGCTGCCACATCTTATTGCTCTGGGTCCTCCAGAGTGGCTCTCCACACAGAAACTAATAGGATCCCACCCCTGTTGTCAAGTGTACAGGGCCCAAATTCACCCGCTAAAATGCTCCCGTCTAAGACAGGTGCAGCTGGCCTGGCTGTGTAGTTCTAAAACCCCTTCAGCCAAGGCCACTGAGACATTACTTGGGTATCATCACCATTGACCGTAACAGACTCTCTTCTAAAGCATTCATCTAGAGCCACAGCAAACACAGCCCATCCCACTGACACCTGGCGTACCTCTCCAGAAGGAATTATTGTACTATGAAACCACACTACAACTCAGTAGAGGCGCCTGGCCCTCCAGCTGCACAAATATCAATGCAATAACAAGCACAAAAAACAAGGTAGTATTAGACTTCTCAATGGAACCCAATAACTCTGGAGTAACAGACCTAAAGAAAAGGAAATTTGCTAACTGCCTGATAAAGAATTGAAGATAACAATTTTAGTGAAATTTAATGAGATATAAGATAGTACAGACCATTTCAATAAAATTGGAAAGATAATTCATGATCTTAATGGAAAAATAAATGAAAATCATAAAAGGATCAGATAGAAATTATATATATATATGTATATAGATATAGATATAGATATAGATATAGATATAGATATAGATCCTGTGAAGTCATGCTTCAGAGTTTGCAGCCTCAGTCTTTCATGAATCTTAGAACTTAACAATTGTTTGCAGAACCCCTTGCAATTTTGTGAAAATTGAAAATATTCTCTGTAACTGTTTGTTTGGTGGGAGGCTTGCAAGTAGCCAATCCAAGAGCATTCCTTAGTTCCCTTTGCTGCTGGGTCTCTGACACCCTGTAACCCAACTCCCAGCATTCATTCCTACATCACAACAGGTTGTCCCATCTTGTGTAGCTATCCGGAGTGCTCTCGGCTTTGTTCTTAAAGGCCTAAGAACGCCAAGGTGCTGGCAAAATGCCCTGCACCTATTAAGACTTTATTAACACAGTATTTTATTAAGTCAAATTATACACCTGGGGGAGATGTAGCATATTTAGGGGTTAAACTGTAAAAATAGGCATTTTTCTGACCATATCCAAAATTCACAGTTTTTCAGAATTTGCAGGTACCTACCTCTGCAAAGTGTGGGGGGGCTCACTATAGTCAAAAACCTCAACAGTACACTAGATTAAACAGATTAAAAAGTTCTCATCTTGAAGATGGCTCTTTTGCAATAACCTGGGCAGAAATAAGATGAAAGAGAGGCAGGGAAAAGGAGAAAAGGAAAGAAAATCAAAGTAATTGAAAAAAGAAAACCTACAAGACTTATGGGACATTGTGTGATCAGACATTTGGCATTTCAGAAGAAGAAGAAAAGACAAAAGGCATAGTAAAGCTACTCCCTGAAACGACTGAGAGAACTTCCCAAATCTGGACCTTCTGGGCCATGAAACTCAAGGAATTCCAAATCCATTTGAGTAAACACTAGTCTCCAAGGCATATTACAGTCAATAGTACAAGATAAAAAAGAAAGGATCAAGAGAAAAGTATGAATTGACATGTAAGGCATCCCAATTGGATGAAGAGCAGATTTCTCAGTAGAAACTTTACAGACTAGGATATCTTTAAAGCTCTGAAAGAAAAAAACAAAACAAAATAAAAACCGATGACAAAAACCACTATGACCAGCAATGGTATGCTTCACAAGTGCAGGAGAAATAGACTCTTCAAGATAAGGGAAAGGGAAAGAATCCATTGCTGCAAGATCAGTTCCACAAGAAAGGCATGCAAACACACAACAGTGCAAAACTCACCAGGACAACAGCTACACAAAGGAGAAGGACAAGATAATCAAAAGTTACCAAATTCATCAAATTTCAAAGATGAACAATGAGAGGAACAAAACAGCAGAAAATATACAACATCAGCAGAAACATGAAGGTAACGAGGATATGTCTTTACTGTCAAAAAAATACATTATAAACACATCAAATTCCTAATACAAAACAGATATCACTGTATTTAAAAGGAAAAACGAACTCTAGTAAAATAGTTTTCAACACCCTATTTTCATCAGTGTACCAAAATCAGTAAAGAAACTTGACATTAAACTACACTACACTTTAAACCAACCTAACAAATATATATGGAACATTTCATCCAGTAGCTGCAGAACACACATGGACTATTTACCCAGGTAACCACTATTAAAGGTCACAAAACAGGTCTCAACAAATTTTAAAAAATGAAATCACAGCATGTATCTTCTCTAATGACCATGGTATAAAGCAAGAAATCAACAAGAACTTTAGCAACCATCCGGGTATGTGCAAATTGAATAATGTCCCCAATATTTCTTCAGTGAAGGAAATAAATTTCTTGTAACACATGCAAAAGGGAATACAGAAAAAAATCTTTTTTGTTGTTGCTGTTGTTGTTTTTTGTACTAGGGATCAAACTCAGGTGCTTATGCTGCTGAGTTATATCCCTGGCCCTAAAAAATTTTTGAATACAATAAAAGCAGCATTGTGAGGGAAGCTTTTAAGTATTTCCCTCAAAAATTAAAAAAAAAAATATTTCTAGTAACCTCAATTATTCAAATAAAGGAATGCAAAAATCTGAAAGAAATAACTAAGATCAAATAAAAAATAAATGAAATAGAATCTTAAGATGCCTGTATAACTGATCAATGAAATAAGTGTAGGCTTTTCTAAAAAAGGAAAACAGGCAAGTCCTTAACTAAACTAATTAAGAAGAGGAAAAACTCAAATAAAAAAAAACCAAATTATTGCAAAGAGGGGACGCTTGCAAATCTAGTATAGCTGTCATGATAAGCTTGATGCCAAAACCAAAGACATAACAACAAAAAGTAATATCCTAGGCCAATATCTCTGATAAACATAAATCTAAACTTCTAAACAGAATGCCAGAAAATCAAATCCAATAGCATATCAAAAAATTATAAAATTACAAATGGGGTTTATCCCAGTGATATAAGAACGTTTCAACAAATGCAAATCAAAAAAATACATCACATCAGCATAACCAAGGAAAGAAACTATGCGATCATCTCAATATAAATGTAGGAAACTTATTTGATAAAATTCAATATACCTCCATGATAAGAACCCTCAGAATTTAGGTATAAAGAGAACATACCTCAACACAATATATGTTAGACTGGTGTATGGCAAGACCACAGCCAACAGGAATCTAAATGTGGAAAAGCTACAGTTGCTTTCTCTGAAATCAGGAGCAAGAAAACAATGCCCACTTTCACCACTCATATTCAACACAGTATTGGAAGCCTAAGCCAGAGCAACAAAGAAAGAAAAATGAAGGAAGGAAGGAAGGAAGGAAGGAAGGAAGGAAGGAAGGAAGGAAGGAAGGAAGGAAGTTAGGAAGGATGGGGAAAGAAAGACTTCAAACAAGAAAGAAGAGGTAAAATTATTTCTACTTACAGGAACTATGATTTTATATACAGAAAATACTAAAGTCCATAATCAAGCTCTTAGAAGCAATAAGCATGTCCAATAATGTTTTAGGATACAAAAACAACCACATAAAATTCAATAACATTCTCATAAATCAATAAGAAAATAGCTGAGTATCAAGAAAGAAAACTCAGCAATAATTGCTAACATAATAAAATGCAAAAGAATAAAATTAACCAAGGGAGTAAATGATATCTGATAAAAATAACAAAACATTGATGAGAGAAATTGAGGCCACAAGAAAATGTAAAGGTATTACTTTTTGATGGAAGGGAAAACTAATATTGTTGAAATGTTCATATTACCCAAAACAATCTACAGATTCAATATAATTTTCATCCAAATGCCAATAATGTTGTTTGCAGGAATAGCACACATTGTGCATGCGCATACACACACACACACACACACACACACAAATACACACCACTAAAAGTTCTGACAATAGTGATGAAATTTTTCAAAATTGGAGATATTACAGTCTATGCTCATTATTAAATATACCACTATGCAATAGTAACCAACAGCATTTACCATTATATAAAAAAAAGACACATAGACTGATGGTACAGAGCAGAGAATGCAGAGATAAATCCATGTGTTGCAGGTGAATGATTTTTCATCAAGGATTAAGAACATAACATTGGCGATGGGAAAGTGTCTTTAACACATGGTTTACATACATGTGCACATGTATGTATATATATATGTAGTATATATACTTACATATGTGTATATATATTTGTATATATGTTATAAATAAATAAAATGACCCATATGTTTGACTATATACAAAAACAATTCAAACTTATAAAATGCTTAAATGTAAAACCAAAAGTATAAAACTACTACAACAGTTAGTGAGGCAAACATATTCGACACTGGCCTTGACGAAGACATTTTGGATGAGAAAAGAACAGCAGAAAATAGGAGAAAAATTAAAAAACAGTCACATCAAACTGAAAAACTTCTTTAAGGCAAAAGTAAAAATCAACAAATTTTTTAAAAAACCTACAAAAGCAGAAAAATTTTTTGTGAACTATTCATCCAACAAACAATTAATATCCAGAATATAGAGGGAATAAAACTGAAGAGCAAAAAATGTAATAGTACAGTTAAAATGTTCAAGTGGCCTCAAGCAACATTTTAAAAAAGAAGACATATAAATGGAGCAGAAAAAAAACAAAAGAAAAAAATTCTCAACCTCACTGGTCAGAAAAATGTAAAATCAGAGCCACAATGAATATCATCTCATATCCATTAGGATGACTATTTTTCTTCTTTTCATTTTAAAGGCAATAAAAAATTAAAAACATTAAAATGATGCAGAATTTCAAAACAAGATGATAGCTTATTGACAATGGTTATTATATTGCATGTTGTTACCATCAAAATAGTTGTTTAGATTATCAGATATAAGCATGCAAGATTGATCAAAAAATTAAGCATTAGGGCTGGGGATATAGCTCAGTGGAATAAGTGCTTGCCTAGCAAGCGCAGGGTCCTGAGTTCGATCCCCAGTACCGCAAAAAAAAAAAAAATTAAGCATTAATAGTTCTTTTCAATAAATCAATAGAAATTAGTAGCACAATTACCTTGTGTGTATATGTATATCTATGTATGTATATCTATGTATGTATATATATGTGTATTATATATATGAATATATGTTTTTAACCATACTTCTTTCTTTCTTTTTTCCTTTCCCTCATCCCAGTTGCTTTTTCCTTTGGAGCAGTTTCTTTCCCTTTCACAATAACTATTGTATGTTTCTGATTTTATTTAATTTCAGTTCCTTAAACTAGGGAGACAATTCCATGTTTACACATGTGGGTCTGATTTATTTCACTTGTGAGTATGGTCTCTAGTTGCATCCACTTACCTATAAAAGCCTCATGTTTATCTTTCTGTGTAGCTGAGTAATACTTTACTGTATAAAAATACCACTTTTTTATCCATTCCTCAGTTGATGGGTATTTGGGTTGTTTCCAAGATTTAGCTGTGACAAATTGTGCTGCTATAAACATGGGTGCACATATATCACAGTGATATGATGTTTTCAATTCTTCCGGAAAAATACCCAGGAGGGGAATTTCTGGGTTGAATGGAACCTCCAATCCTAGTTTTCTGAGGAATCTCCACACTGATTTCAGGATGACTATTTTCAAAAAGGTCACAAATGTCAAATGCTGCAGATAATGTAGAAAAAAGGAAAATCCTACATACTATTCATGCAAATAAAAATTACTACAACCATTAACCGAAACAGTATAAAGATTCCTCAAAACCAGTAGAGTCATCATGTGACTCAGCAATCTCACATCTTACAGTATATAGCTAAGGAAATAAAATCAGTACGGCAACTAAATATATGTGCATGCGTGTTTGTTGTAGCCCTGGTATCCATACCCAAGATATAGAGTCAACATATGCTTTTATCAAAGTATGTGTAAAGAAAATATGCTATATATCCACAGTGGAATATTGTTTAGCAATGAAAAGAATGAAATTCTCTTATTTCCAGTAATATGGGTAGGAACTGGAGATATTATTGGACACAGCAAGGTTGTGTTTAAACTCATTTTGTCATCTCCAGCTCTTCCAGATTCACTTCTAAACTCAGTATTACACAGGCACTGTCTCTTGCTCAACAAAATTTCCTACTCTTAAATATTTACTTAATAACAGGAATGCTAAAAAAAAAAAGCAACACACACTCCAGTCAAACTACAAACTAAAACACGTTTTGGTAAATTCTATGTAGTATAATTTCTTCAGCCATTTTTCTTGCTCTGAAATGTCCTCTGTTCTCTCCTGACACAAATCCAATCTATCTTTCAGTCTAGTTCATCCTTTGTAATCATTCTTTCTCCTGGAAATTACAAGAGAATTACCTCACCCAACTGGTGATTTATTAGCAACAGTTATATTGAACATCACTGTTTAATTTTTAATGCCTAAATTTTATCTTCGTTCATTAAATATAGGTGAGTTGAAGAAAATGTTAGTTATCTCTTTCATATCTTTTGTATAGTACGTTGCTCACGTTCAACCTATATTTTTAAGTGAATCAAACTACTCTCAAAAATCTTTTTCTTATGCATTTCACTTATTTTACCTGATTTTTAGGAACTGTAAGGCATTTTGAACTACATAGGGTATGATATTTCAGGCTTTCCTTTGAGTTATTTTATTATTCTACACATTTTCCTCTTATTTCTCTAAATATACATTAGCTGTCTGAATAGAAAATTCACGCCACTATTTCCTCATTTTATTGTGGAGGACCACATGGGTGGCGCTCCTGGAAAGAAAACCAGTTGTGTATTGATATGTGCACAGCTGAATAGGACATTTCCTTACCCCTCAAGTGGCTTTAAGTAATGCACATGGGTCTAGCTGAGGTACTGATGTGTAGACTTTAAAGCAATGGCACCGGTCAGTATACCCTACCTGTAGCTCCCAAGTAATTTGGGTGAGCTAGGGGAGCGATATCATGCTGTTGACTGAGATTGAGCCTTGAGAGGAGAAGCTGTGACATCTCAGGGCATCACCATCACATACCAAACCTGAAGCACCGACCACAGCACACTGGATACAGTCCCAATCTGTGATATGCAGATTACTGTTTTTGAATCTCTCTCTCTCTCCTGCTGCATACTGCAGAGGTGATTTCAGGCCTCTTACCTATTCCCAGCTCAACATGGAGGCCTTTGTTCCAGTTAGCCATCTTTTTTTCTTTGGTGGTACCAGGGATAGAAGTCAGGACCTTGCACTTGCCAGGCAGGCACTTATTCCACTGAGCTATATCCCCGGCCCCCCAGCTGGCCATCTTTCTAGCTGGACCTAGGACCCTCTTGGCTCCCCACAATTACAAATATGCCTTAATGTCTTTATTCTCACCATTGATTACACTGAAAATGGTAGATTGGAATTACTTATTAGAATCCCAGTACTTTTCCCTGATATCACAAATGTGAACTCCTCTGGACTGTGACAGGGTCTGGAAGGGCTTCCTATATTTATGACTTCCAAAACAATTCTATGTATTAATAGTATTACACAAAGCAACACATCAAATGCACTTGTTTAGTGAAGGAAAATGATAGACTTTTAAAGCAGTTTTATCTTAAGAAAAATAAGGGCTACAGTGGTAGAAGTCAAAATAGAAAAATAAATTAATTTCTAAAACGTATCTATGGTGAGATACACGATCAACTTACACAACATCATTCAGCTCAAGCCTGGTATCAGGAGACGGGTTAATCAGGATGTAGGACAGGGTGCTTTGATGATCATTCATTTCATCTAGAAGACAGGTGAAGTCAAGTTTGTTACACACAAAAAGTTACAGGGATTACTGGAGATTATCTGTGTTCAAATCACATAGCTGTCAACAAGCAATCGCTATAGTGTTGCCCATAGGATAAATGGGTAAACTGCTTTGGCTATTTTCAAATTACTGTCACTGGAAACACCTGACAAGTATCCATTTTTGTTCCAATAGATGATACAAGTAAAGTACCCAATTCTATTCAGAGCAGCTAAGTTATAATTTAACCCTTAAAATAACATGTTGAAAAAGTATTCCTACTAAAGAAATGACTGGATATTTGCTTGATTTATCATGCCTTTTTAAAATTACTAAGAATAAGTGGTTAAAGATAGTCATCCCAGAAAATGTACTCATACAGGAAATTATTTGAAAATCATCTGTTTACAAAGCTTGAGATAAAGATGTCTAAAAAGCTCGAAGACCATAAAGATGTTTGCCTTCATTATATAATGCATCTAATGTAATCCACCTTAATTTGGGTGTTTGTCTTATTTTACTTTTTTTAGATTGCAAAGAATCTGTGGAATAGAACTTAATCATAACTTTTAGGGAAGTATGTTACTAAATCACTTGTCTGTCTAAAATAACATGATTTTTAAATGAGTAGTTGTACCATTTTGATTTTGTTAATTCTCTCTGAAAACACCCTCTGGCCGCCAGTCTGGAAAGCTAACTGGCATCTCGTAGGTGCTCAGTGCGGATCTGGTGTGAGTGTGTCCCCATGAGCTCGTGTGTGGGAAGCTGGGTCCTCACTGAGGTGATATTGGGAGATGCTGATGGAGCCTGGGACGACGTTATCTGAGGCGCTAACTCAGAAGGGACTGAGGTAGTTTCCACAGTTAGTTCTCACAAAAGAAAATTGTTATTAAAAGCATAGGATGAGCTACTTTTGTTCTTGCTGTTTCGCAGTAGTCTGGTTCCCAGTCTTGTGATTTCTTTGTCTTGTACGTGCTGTGCTCCCACCTTGAAGCAGTGTAGCCAAGGACACTCTCACAGTGCCCCAGTCAATGACGTCATCCAGTCTTGGACGTTCTGCCTCCAAAACTGTAACTTCAATACAACTGTCTTCTGTGTGGTGCCGTTAACCTCGAGTACTTTGGAATCACAGTGGAAAACAGACTAATGCAAGAGTGTCACAAAAAAAATCCCAGGTCTCAATGTTTTAGATTGCAAATTATCAGAAGTTGTAAACATAAAGCCACGTGGACACATAGTTCAATACGTATAACGTCCCCCGAGAGTAAAGCTGTAGCCCATGAAGACAATCTTTAAAATCCCGCTTTACAGCTACAGTATTCCTTAGCCACTTCAGTTGCAAACAAGCATCGTTCTTGAAAAAAGTGTTAAATTTTTCAGCTTGATCAAAAATCTAAAAATATTCCAAGACATATATCAATATTTAAATAACTGCATTGAAGTAAAGATCATAAAATGCCAACAAGGCTGACCTTAATAAATAATTTCTTCCTTGGAATATGTATTTTTTTTCATGTAATAATGCTGACTACTCTGTTGTTCTGACAAGAAACTTTTTGCTTTGATGTGAAAAACAATATTTCGGTTGAAGTATTTAAAGGTGAACGTGTACCTTAAAAATCCATAAACGAAAGTCCTTATTTCATAAGGAATTTAAAAAGCAAGATAATTATATGCACCATAAGTTTGCTACAAAAAACTACTATAGTCATAAGTGTGCCAAATTAAGATTCAAATAAAAGAATATATTTGGTTGCACATCTTTGGAGGCAGATACAGAAATATATATCATGCTATGGGGTAGGCAAGTCAAATTCTCAGTGATAATTGAATAAAAGGCAAAAACTAGCAATATTTCAGCATGAATATGTCCAAGAATTCTATGTGACATATTTACATTAAAAAATTCCTTATTTATCTGAAATTCAAATTTCACTAGTAGTCCAACATTTTGATTTGCTAAATCTAACAGTTATGCCTAGGAATAGAAGGCTAACTCAACTTAGCTGTAGCTTGGAATTCCGATTAGGATATCAATAATGTTCACTGCAAATATTAAAATTTCAACTTAAATCATATTGTGGCTACAGATGATTATTGGGATCATATCACTATGAAAAGCAATTGAGATTTAGGTGTGTTTTCTTGAGATGTTGTCCCCATTTATAAATTTTCTCAGCTATTCTTAAAGGAACTGAGATCTTGGTAGTACCTTATGGAAAATAATCTATAATACTGTGAAAAATAATAGCTCTCCTAGAAAATCTCCATTGCATTTGGCTACGTAAAGCTCAGCTTCTTTTATGATTCTTACCATGAGGGAACTGCACACAGGGAAGACAATTCAACAGGTAACTACTAAGTCGGTATTGATAGCCAGCATTTCTCTAGTTATTAACGGGACATTTGTACTTGTTTTTCATTCTGGAATCAATCCAAAATCCAATGGTAACCTTGTTTGCCTTTTAAAAACGTAAAAGCAATTGCTCAAGAACTAATTTTCTAACATTGTATGTAATTATTTTGTCAATAATTTTGTTTTGCTTAATTGGGCTAGTTTTCGAAAATACTAATTTTTCTATGGCCTTCAAGAATATTAGCAAGCAACTTGCTAATGTGCTCAATTCAGTGCTCCATATCAAAACATGGGTGACATCACAGAACTAGTCATTACTGGTTTCTCTCCTCACCCCTCACTGACTTCCTCAGAGAAGAATAATGACTTAACGGTTCTCATTTAGATGAAAAGAAATTGCTGTATTCAAAATCATTTTCTCTTTCTCTTTCACATTTGCCTTGCTATAGACTTAATTTTGACCTGCTTGTTCTTTGTCAGACTTCTCAAAGAAAGTTTGTAGAGGTCTTTCTGGCTCTCTCTGGCTTTATGTGTAAGAATTTAATGCGTGAAATTTTTTGCAACAGTCTGTTGTAGTTATACATCAAAGCCACATTCAAAACTGGTTTTATCAGCCTCGAATCTGATATTTTTGTCTCCATTCCCTCTCTGTGGTTATTTTTTAGTTATTTCTTAATTCTGTAGGGGGAAAATGTAGTAGGTCTGCTGGATCTTTAAACCCTATCAAATTAGCACTGACCATGTCAAAGACATAAGTTAATCCAAATAAGATCTGCATCAAAAATAGAACTCCACCCTTACTAAATAAAATAAGTTTGCTATAGTAAATTTGGGTCCAAGAAATACAGAATCAACGTTCTTTTTTCTGCCCATCAAAAATATCTATTAGCAGAATCTCAGGTGAATGTTCCTGAAAACTAAACTGATTTGGCAAACTAAAAAGCACCATACAGTTGAAAATACTGCTTCAACATTGACATTATCATCTGAATAAAACATTTTGGACAAAATATAGTGTAATATTATAAACTTTAAAATAAAAGTGTAAAGTACAAGAGTTACAAATATTATAAAGAAGAAAATTATTTGCTATATTATCATAATTTTTCAATTAAAAACTTTAAATAACAGATCAGATTGGAAGCAAATAGAATCGCACTTGTAACAAAAACCACATTCTTAATAAAATTATAGATTGAGTCCTTCTGTAAAAACTTTAACATCATTTTAAAATTTTAGTTTGTTTATGACATATATTTTTGTAGTTTACCATTAAACGATATTTCTTTCATGGACCAAATTGTACACCCTGTTCATATATCGAAGGTCTAACCAACAGGATAATTATACTTAAAAATAAAATGTGAAGTAGTAATTAATATAAACTAAGTTTATCAGTTCTGAGTCCTAACCCAGTAGGACTGATTTCCTTATTTCAAAAAGAGAAAAGGCCGTGTGAGACAAAGTAAGAAAAGATAACAGTCCTTTGGCACTTTCTGCCTGCTTAACTATGAGAAAATCAAATTCTGCGCTACAGGTCATCCAGTTTGTGATATTTTGTTATAGCAGCCCTGGTAGATAAATACATATCCATCCTGTAATCCATAATGAGGAAACTATTTCACATAGTGTGAGGGTATGATTGAGTGGTCCACTGAAGCACTAAGCCTCGGAAACTGAGCTGCCTGGATGCCTGCGTTACAATTCCAGCTCCATGAATGACTCCCTGAGAGACTGTATGGAAATCATTCAAGTTCCCTCACCCTCAGTGTCTTCGGCTTCCTTGATTAGAACATGGAGACAACAGTAGTGTTATCTCACAGGTCATGGCTGGAATTAAATCATACATAAATAATTTAAATTAATACATTAATATTTCTGTATAGTTCTTAGGCTTAGTACCTAATTCATACCAGGTATTATTAGGTTACCTAATATTACTGTGACAGGCAATGTCAAGCTATCTATGACAAAATTGTATATGTACAAAATATGTAGCTGTAGATACGGACATAGATATCCAAGTGCTGTCATGCAAAGACAGGGAAGCAATGTTCCAAAACTCATTGTACAGAAACTGAGAAAGCCCCAGATAGTTTCACTTTGATTGTAAAAATTAGGGGCTATGACATGGACTCAAGTAAGCAGACATTAATTGAAGGTAATGCTGAGAGGGCAAACTGGCGGGGTAGGTGGTGCAAACCTCCAGTCCCAGGACTCAGGAGACAGAAACATGAGGTTTCTCCGATCCCTCACTCTCATCATTGTGTTCTGGATGATCTAGCCTTATGGCTTTGTGCTGACTGATATCTTCTTAGATGGTAGCTACTCTGATATTCATTCCATTTGGAATTGATTTCCAATAACCCATTACGTACTTTTAAGAGATTCAATTTGTTTTTTCTAACATCTTCAATGAGTCTTTTTAAAAAGTTTTCTGCCACAACCTTGAGCCCACAGAATACTGTAAAATGCTTAACTGCTTTGTTTTCTTTTTCTCTAGGAACAGATTAACATGCTTCTATTAGTCCAGTGCCTGCATCTGTTTCATATATTTTCTAGTTATGTAAGAGGAGAATATACACAAGTGTTAGCATCTGAAATTTTCCTTGTTTAGTGCCTGTAGAAAACTCTCTACATCTCCTTTTGCTATTTACATTTAACCCACCGCAGAATGCTTAAAGGTAAAATTTTGTTTAACCAGTTAATTTTTATCAGTAAGAAAGAATATTTTATTTTATTTAAACTGTCTACATTTTTCTTACACGTGCTGAAATATGACATGAATTTCCAGCTGTAAAGATGTGTGTGTATGTATACATATATATATATATATGAATTCAATTAACTTAATGATGATGGTTAATGATGTAAAAAGTATTGATATTATTGAAAACCTAATGTCATGGAAAAATTATAATATCAAAGAAGATAATACAGTTCCATGAAGGAAACTATATTTTTAGTGTAGGGAGACATGGGAAATGTGTTGTGCACATATTTTCATATACTATGACCCATCAACTCAGCAACTATCCTCCTAAAATTTTTACTCTTTAGGAAGATTAATTTAAATGTTTTGCCCTGTCCGTGTTCTATGAACAAAATGAGACTATCATAATCAGAAGACTTTGTGTCTCAGTTACTTTTCTCATTGCTGACACAAAATACCCAACACCCAAAGTTACAGGGGGAAAGGTTTATTTAGCTCACAGTTTGTAGAGGCTTCAGTTTATAATTGGCTGGCTCCAGGACAGGGTGGCTTGGTAGAGGGGCATCCCAGAGAAGAACAATCCATGAAGGGTAGAAGACAGCAAAATCAACAACCAAACCTTAACAGTGTCTTTCTGTCCCTTTTATACTCTATCTGCACTGCTGGAATTAAGGCAGTGCCAATATAATCCTGAACTGATCACACACTCTAATCTTAGCATCACATGCCCTAGATGCAGCCACCTCTGAAGAGTGCTCGCCCATGCCTGCAGAAGGCTCTGGTGGACTTCTAGAGACAAACTGTAACAGTATGTGCTACAACCTCATAAGCATGGATAAGTTCTGGAAATACAGAAAAACTATATCATCCATTTTCTAAGAATCTACACTGTGAGCATACTGACTATATGTTAATAATATATGCTCATTTAACTGGAAAAAGATAATAATTCTAAACAAATTCATAAATGAATAAAAACATCCAAAGCAAATTCCTTTTGAAACAGTAAGTCAAAAGAAAGTCATTAGAGTTGAGACACATTAATCTCTGTACTAAATAATGCAAGGAAAAATTCTACAAGAAATATCTAGTTACAGTGTTTGTATTCCATTTGATATTTTCTAAGAGAAGTCTGTGATGATTTTTGTTCTAAAGAAAACTATCTAATTTATTAATTCATATTTGGGGCTATCTGTGTAAAAAGCATGAAAATCAACCAATGAACTACTAGTTTGAAAATAGAAGGGGATGGTGCTGTTACCATCACCAGCACTACTTAATCTCACCCTATGCCCAGGGGCTACACCAAATGCTTTCTCTAACAGTTCTCAGTTACTCTTGCCACTCTATGACAACTTATAAATTACTTTCAAAGAGTAATTCTCTTCTAATGGATCTAGGAAGATCTAGCCACTATTACTTTACTTATTTGAAATAGTTTGTTTTTATCATCCCTTTGGCTTTTCTTCTTTTACAAACAGTATGAAACTTCTAACAGTTCACATTAAAATTAGCACCTGAGCAGCAGTCAAATCAGAAAGAGACTTATTTGCCAATTTGCACTGTGAAAATGTCTGCCACTCAAAGGGCCACTCATTAGGAATTTGACAGAAGCTATAGTAATTTTACTGAGTGTGAGGATCTTTCTAATTTCTAAATAAACTCCTGAAAACAATTATTTGCCTTAACACAATTTTCTATTATCTGAAAGTGTAAAATATCATATCATATTCCACAAAAATACCTCATGATCCTCATTTGATGGCTGAGGAACATGAAGTACTTTCTAAACAGCAAGTGAGTTGTCTAAGAACACAAAGCTAGTTCAGTGACAATGCTGTGAACACTGACGTTAATATGCTTTTAAATTATACTGAAAAAATTCTTAAGTGATACTAGATATATTATGCATGTTGTGCTGCATCCTCAGCAAAGTCTGAAGCAGCACACTCATATATGTGCAATAATGAAAATGAATATTCATACCAAGTAGCATAAATAAAGAGACAAATAGCTTCAAGTCTTAGGATCAGTTCCTCTATCCAAGAAGGTTTTAGTGCCAAACATGCTTAAAAATTGGATTTTAAAACTTTTAGATTTTGAAGCTGCAAATAGCTAACTGAAAATTACTGAAAGAAAGTCCATGGGCACACTAAAATGTATTATTAAACAGGGAGTGCTTTTGCTAGACTAATAAGGCAAGATTTTGTAACACAAAACAAAGTTCTGAAACAGAACCAAGTACATGTAAACATTTAGCACCTAACAAAAACCAGTTGTAAAATCACTGGAGGATGATGTTTGTTTTAATAACTGATATTATATAAGTATATGTGGAAAAATAGTGGAAAGGTTAATATATTTTTCTTGCTCAGTCTACACTTAGTTAGATTCCAAGGAGATCACACATTAAATTGCAAAATGATGAAATTAATGCTTAAAGAATAGAAGAATTCCTCTTTAAATTGTCAAAGAGGAAAACTTCTCTATTATTCACAATCAATAAGCAACAAGGAAATTATAAATGCATATATTACTAATATTAAGCAGCAAAAGTGAAGGGGGAAAAACTAAGTTTAGAAAGAAATATCTGTACAGACATAATACAGAAAGTTAAATAAAAACTTGTATCCTTGGATTTTAATTATAAGCATCTCTGTGAACTCATAATTTATTTCATATCTATTGATGATATCTATCTAGTTCTATCTATGTATCTATATATTTATCTATCTGTCAATCTGTATACCCATCATTAGTACTGTCCATGGAAGAGACCTTGAAACATTAACAAGCAAGCTAAAAATGAACACCCCTAAATTTGTTAAGGCCTTCAGTATGATCCTACTGCAAGAAACTGAAGATGCTTGGAAATTTGAAATGTGAGAGGTGGAAGGAATCATTTAGTCCTTTGGAGAGAGAAAGGATTAGCTCTCAAATTTCACTGATGTCGTGGCAAGAAGACTCAGAGGCCATTTGAAGAGGTTCCCAGTAGGCAAATTTGGGGCAATCTTTGAATCAAATAATAACTAAAATGTATTATACAAGTCAGACATGTTTGAATCCATTAGTTTCTAATAATATATACTGAAATTTTGATGAAAAAAGATAGGGGAGAAAGCAATGGGCAGATACAGGAATTAACTATAGGATTAATTGAATTTCTTCAAGAAATCAGTTACTAGAAGAACATATCAGATAAGCAAACTTAAAAATTGAAGATGACAAGAAATGTCACACAATAGATGAATCTTAATTGATTCTGATTCAACAAACTGTAGAAAATGTAATTTACAGCCAGGTGCAGTGGTGCATGCCTATATAATCTCAACACTTGGGAGGCTAATGCCGGAGGATTGCTGCAAGTTTGAGGACAGAAGAGGCTACATAGTGAGCTCAAAGCTAGCGTGAAGTACACAGAGAGACCTTATGTCAAAAAAAAAATGTAATTTGTGCAACAATTGGAGATTTGATCATCAAATGGATATTTGATGGTATTAAACAATTATTTCAAAGTGTGAAAATGGCACAAGATTATGTTCTGCAAACTAGTTCTTAAATTATAGAAGCATGACATGAAATATATTATGTCTGAAATTTACCTAAATTAATGAACGAGGCAAGGGTGGGAATATGTGTGAAAGAAGTACATGGGTTGATCAATTCTGAAGCAGGATATTAGGTAAAATTAGGTTTCAGTCTACATATATTCATGTCTGAATTTTGTAAATTTTATTTTAAGAAAAAATAAACAATAAAAACGATGGTATAAAATTTCAAAACAAGATTATAGGTAACAATGGCTAGTACACTGCCTATCCTTATCTTCAAATAGTTACTCAGATTATAAGATATAGGCATGAAAACTGATCAAACAACATGGACACAAACCCTTCTTTTCAGTGAACTAATAGCAATTAGTAGTATCTTAACTATCATATATATAAAATTCCTTTTCCCTTCCTTCTTTTCTCCTTTTCCCCCATTCCAATTTCTCTTTCCTTTTGAGGAAAAGAGAATATATTTAGTTATATATTAACTAAATCAAATTATTGGGTAGTTGCCATAGAAAAAAACACCTTTCCTTTGGAGACTGAAAATTTTTAGAAAACATCCCAAGCTACACTTGCCATTCTTAGTAGATGATTTTACCTCTTAATGTAATATGAATGCAACTCAATATCTTGTCAAGATACATATGTTTACTGAGTGTGAAAAATATGCACTTGATTGTGCATTCACAATTTCCAATCAAAGATCTCTCAGCTACATTCACTTTCCTTCATTTTCCTTCACTATCCAACTCTTTATGGATAGCTCAATATTAAGCTTGCTCATGTCTCTCTGGTGCTTAAAAATAAAATAGCTCCCTTCCTCTTTGATATAGATTTGGACAACTAAACATGAAACATACATTTTTGCTGCACTAGTTAAAATATTTTCTGTTGTTAATCACAGAAAATATCTACCACCCACACTTGAAGGAAGAGGACTTAACTCGGCTGAGAGATTTTAGTGTGTCGTCAGCCAGCTCCAAGGCAAGGGCATCATGGTGCAAGGCATGGTGGGGCGAAGCTGCTTACTTCTTGGCAAACAGGAAGTGGAGCAGGAACCATGCACAAGAGGAAAGAAGCCAGGCTGCATGTGCTACCTAAGTGCCTGCCTGCAGAGCACACCCGGATGTGCCCAAAAGTATGCTCTACAATTTTCTAGACATTTCTTAATCCAATCAAGGCAGCATAGCAAGATTAATGGTGATACCTGCAAATGAGACATAGTAAAAATACCACTATTTGGTAATATATTTTAATTGAAAAGACAAGTCTTTTCTTGACCCATCCTTCTTCTTTTGTGGCGGAATGTGGACAAAATGGAGACCAGCATTCATTTTTGTACTATGGTACAGCTTTGGTGAAGGACGCAGGATGGACTAACAAGACAGAAGACTGAACTGTCACTGCTTTCAGAAAAGACATTTTGATCAACAAGAGAAATAAAATCCTCACCCTCATTGAAACATACTAGCTTCTAGATTTTCTGCTCCTTCTAGCCAATACTAATTTTTAAAACTATGTTTAAATCTATTCTATCTAAATCTGGATCCAATACCATTCTTCAACATACCCAAATCTGGCCTTCAATGTATCACAGTGAGACCACGGGCAACCCATTCATCCGGGACCCCTCCTGTCTCTCAGGAGCTGTTCTTATTCCCCAACCCCCTTTCCTATTCTCCAATTAATTTTCCTACTTAAAAAAGTGATACCGTCCTTATGAAAGTCACTAGTGACATATCACTATACTCATTTAATTTGGCACAATAAATTAGTCTCTCTTATTTCTTTAGGTTTTTTCTATTGCCTGAGTCCAGTACTATATTTTTTTCTCATGGAAGAATCAGGACATACTATTTGTACAGCATTTTGCATAATGTGTAAAACTTCTTATGCCTGAATGTAACCCATCTAAGAGCTGTGTCTGATCAAGCCAGGCCTCGCTTAGCTCTCTGAAGGTACAAAAGCCCATGCCATAATAAAATACACAGCAAGTCTTCTCCATACTGTTATTCTATGGCATACATTTTGGGTAACTCAGCTCTAGACACTTCAGCTCTTATTTGTTTGTCTGTTTGTTCAATTGACAATTATTTCCTCAGTATTCCAGAAAGGTGAGTTTTGAGATTTCCCTAATAATCACTCATGTGGCAACTATTGCATCTACTCTTATGGCTTTAGGTAAAATCCATATGGCAGTGAGTGGTGATTAAAACTTGACTCTATATACACACTTCATTTCTTTTTTTTCCAGAACCATCTGATACAACAATTTATTAATATGTCCAATTCCAGTGTCCATATATGGATTACATATAAGGATCCAAATATCTACAGAAACGTACACAGAACCATTGCTTCATTTAGTATCCCTGCTTCTTTAATTAATCATCCTGATTATTAGAAAAATAACTGAGATAACATTTCACATCAATTTCACTTTTTCTTATTGGACCAGGGTTGGTCTTTTTACTTATTTATAGTACTTCTTCTTAATAGAAGATGGGAACATGATTTGTCACTTGCAATGGTCTGCATGTTGCTGCACATGGAGTCCATCACAGACAGCTCATTTCTTTTATTGAACAAATGGGGAAAAAAATCCAGATCCTTACAAAGAATCACCCATTAGAAATCATCTATGCACTTATATCAAATGCATTATCAAAATATTTGTCTTTGTCTTCTGTTCTGCATGAACGTCAGCGTTACACACTCAGTAGCTGAAAGCAGAGCCCCCAAGAGCCATCTTCTGATTCTTTCCTTTCCCTCTCCTTTATATCCCTCCTACAGAGAGGAGAAGCAGTCTGTCCAATGCTCTCAAAACAGCCAGATCTATTCAGAATAGTCCACACTGTGAGTCATGGTTAACTCAATGCTACCCAGAGAAGAGAAACTTAATTTTTTAGATGAATTAAAACAGTTCCTTTTTTAGCGTGTAAGGTAAGGCATACATACAGGTGTCAAACAAATCTTCAGGGCATCGCTAGTATTTAGTGAATGCCAGATATTGGCTAAACATTTTGTTAATTATTATTTCATTTGTCTCAACAAATCGAGCATAAAAACATTGATATTTCCATTTCATAGATAAAAATGCAGATTCCCAGACAGTAAGTAATTGAATCAATTACTGGCCTGGATCTTGAAATATAAATTCTATAAATATGGAGGTCTTGTCAGAATAGTGTTTTATTCCCAATCTTAGAACAGTAGCTGGTACCAACAGCACAGCTAAATAACATTTGTTCAGTGAGTAAGTTACTAGAAATCGATGGAGAAATCCTGAAGTCCATGGTGAGATTAGATTTCATATCTTGTTTTCATAACCACTGCATTATTAGGTATTCAGTGTATGGCTGTAGAATAGATTGATGCATTTATGGGTAAACGGATAGAACAGAGAGAGAACAAGAAAAATAATGAAACGGAGAAAACAGGTGGACAGAATCTTTTTCTCCCATCCTGTAAAGATTATTGTATGACATTAATAAATTATAAAAGAATCATACAGATAGCTAAATGCAGAGAAAACATTCTCAGATAAGTCTTCCAATAAAGTCAATTCATTCATTTTATGCCTGTAAGAGTCAAACTCGAACCTCCACCCTGGTTATACAATCATAGTGGGGATAAATGTTTTTAAAGAAGCTGGAACTTGACTAAGCAACCACTTACTAGAATATTTCATTTGTAGCTCAGTAATAACTAAAGCAGGAATACAGGCTTTTAGTCATGAATATAGGATTTTAGTCATTTAGTCAATTTATGATATTGAATTGGGAAATAGCCATTAGTCAATTTAAAAAATGGATCATTTGTTTTCTTTTAAATGTAATTCTTGATATAAGGCATTAACTTTGCTTATACTAACATTACTAGTCACAGATGAGTGGCTTCTACATTTTATTAAGGACTTTGTATAATTACAATTTTAAATACATATGAAACCCTGACTCTAACACATTTCAGCTGTATGTCTTTGACCAAGGTCTTTAATCTAACAGGTTATTTAGAGTTTAAAAGAGACACCTCTACGTAATCAGTTATAAGGTATAATGAAAAAATATGTATGGTCCCTGACATAAGTGTAAGTACCCTGTAAACATGTATGTTTTTCCTTGTTTAAAGAAACAAAGGTAAGATCTCTTAAACTCTCATTTAATGATTAAAATTTCTTCCTATGAACACTGTCTCAAGTTGAGACTTTAAAATAACAAAATGAAAATAAACATGGAATACATTCTATTTTATCCTTAACCTGCATGACTGCCCGGTACAGTACCTTCAGTCCTAATTTACCCAAGACAAATATATAAAATATATATATATATATACACACGCACATACACACACATATATACATACACACACACATATATATATATACATATGCATATAATTGGATTTTTCTACACTATATATATTCCTATATAAGTAACTGAATTTTACTATGAGTTAAAATTTTTTTTAAAATAAAATTTGTACAGTGATGATATACTAAAATATTTTTGTATCAATTATTGACACTTTCAATATAGTCTATATGGCAATTACAGTTCAACATAGGAACTTAATAATTATCGACAGAACAGGTTATACGAAATAAAGCACTAGTTCAGCTTCAAATCTAAAGTCTTAAAATACTGTTTGTTTGTCACAAGAAACCAAACACAGTTTGTAAGAAGATTATGATTCATCCATGTCGGTATCATTAGTTGCTCGCCTATACCTCAAATCCATTGTATATCAAGCTCTGCACAGTGTGTGTGTGTGTGTGTGTGTGTGTGTGTGTGTGTGTGTGTGTCTAAGTGAGTCTATGGAGCTTGAAACATCTAGATATAAATCTCTGCTATGAACAAACTAAATATCAAGTCATTTTTGACTTAGTTTCTTTATTTCTAAAATGGGAACAGAAAATCTGGCTCAGAATTTTTGTGAAAATAAAAATTGAGATAATTCATGTAATATGTAATGAGTGCCTCAGTGCCCTAAGTACTAAGTAAGTATTTAAACATTTTAGAATTTTTATCATTACTATCATTTACATTATCCGTAGATTAGATATGTGCAACTCGTCCCTAAAAATTGAGCTGTGAAATGAAAAATGCATTTCTTTACTAAATCAGAGCCTACTCTATAAATACCAAGGCAAGAAATCACAAATCCATAAATACGGTAGTTTTAAAGAGCATACCATATCCCACTGTAGAAAGACCCAAGTGTTTCATTCTATTTTTCACAAGTTCAGCAAGCTCTTGTCTTTCTGACCTCCTGTAGAGGTTCAGTCGCTGCTGGGTTATTTTTTCAGCTGTTTTACCAGAGTGTTTTGGACCCTTTCTGCTCAGTCTTCGGGCCCACTGCATGCTCTTTCTCCGCAGCAAGGGGTGGTCTGACTGGTCGCTGGAGGTCGAGTTGCGGTGGTTGCCGCGGTGGTGCCCTTGCTCTTTGCAGTCTTTGGTGTCTTCCCACTCTTCCACACTGATAGATATTTGAGACTTTAAAGAGAATAGATGGGAATAATCAGATATTTGAGGAATGATCATAGCTTGGAGCTAAAATAATATCCATTTGCAGAATCTCATCACAGTCACGTATCTCCTTATGAGTTTCCACAGAAAGAGCAAATTCATAATCTTCAAGTCGGACCATCCGCTACTAAAAATATTATAGAATTAACTGAACTTATATATGAAGCAAATAAAATATTTTCATCTTTCTGTGGAAATTTTTATGAAAAATATTTAACTTTTATGTGTAAGAATTTTAAAAACGAATGTCTACTAGTACAGATGTTTGAAACAGACAAAAATATAGTAGACATTTTATAACTTCATTCAAATAGCCCATGCTATTCTTATCCAAATATACTATAAGTATTTCTCATGCAAATTAAACATCTATTGTGAAAAATATTATTTTTTACAATTTATGATGTTTTAAGGATTTTATATTATTGCTCTCTCTAAATGTGATGCTGGAGTGATATTTTCTAACTTTATCCCAGAAAAATGTAAAACAAGCATTTTTAGTCCATGCATTCATAAGACACCACATAAAATGCTTTTCAGATTAAGATCTTAAAACATATTTCAAGAGCTATCAAATACTAAATAGATGTAATCAAAATTAATGATTCACAAACACACTGTAGAATCACAACTAAAATTTAAACCAGGCTATTCTTCATTGCAGAGGAAATCAGTGGACACACTCACAAAGCCACCTCTAAGTTTTGCTACAGAATGTAGTATTTGCAAGAAGAATCTCTCCTCTGATTACAAGCTCTTCACAAGTATATTTATTGATTCAATAATATTGCTTTTCTTACCAGGAAGTCACATGAAATGCAACACCCATCAGAGCAGAAAGTCTTACTTTCTGAAAACATGCACATGCACAGAAACAGCTTTCTGAGACCCATTGTACATACTTAGGAGCAGCAATCGTTAATGTGTTAATCACTTCCCTTTTATGGATGGAAGCTTGAACTTCAGCTATAACATGCATGTATTGCTGGCTTTCAAAGTAATAGAATTTAAATTACCAAGTTATGTAAGGTCAGGAAGTAGATCCAATATAATCCTTTAAATGTGAATATAAATTATGGAGGCTCAGTCATTACCTTATACACATCTCTCAGGAGCAAGCTAGGTAATTATCACACATTGAATTTCAACCACATATTCATTTGCCTTTCTGTTACAGAAAAGTACTGTATTAAATCAACCTCAAAATTAATTTATCTAATTTTCATATCTCCATGATAACAGATGATTTGATTTTAAAAAATTAGAAACTATATTTTACCTAAGAACTTAATACAGAGACAATAAACTTTAAATACCATGACTTTGTAATAACAAATATCTTTATAAGTCTTAATTTACTCTATTCTTACCTACTACAGTATATTAAAATTTTTCTTCTGTGGGAATAAAGAATAAACTCTTGAGCAATATCTATGATCAATAAAGAATACCACTTTTGTTCAGTAATTTATGTGTACTCATAGCAGAAATAAAAATATATGAATTCCTTCATTTCATTTATGTTTATTCATATTTGTAGAGTTAAATTATAATCCCAATTTTATTTGAAGTAATCTATGCCATTGTCAATAGCCATAAGTAACTATAATAGTTTGATTGCTACAAATGTGTAAAAACAGTGGTAATCTTTTTTTCCTCTTTTTGAGACAGGGTTTACCTATGCAGTTCAGGGTGGCCTTGAGCTCACTTGGTAACCCAGGCTAGTTTTGAACTCACAATAATTCTGTCACTTCAGCCTCCTGAGTTCTGGAATTACAGGTGTATGCCACCACACCCAGCAAAATAGTAGTAATCATTCAAGACCAAAACTCAAGATGCTGAATTCGTATAATATCACTCATAATTCAAGTTGTGGAACATGAAGTTAATAAATTTTTAGGGATAAAGGTGAAGATTTACTTCTCTTTCAAGCAAAGTGTGAAGAATCTTCCTTTGTGAATGCTTCCCCTGGTCATGCATATCAAGTGTTACATAAAGAACACATATAAAACCTGACCTAAAGTTACTCTAGACATTAATGTAATATTGAAGGTGGTATTCATCATTATTTTGAAATCTTTAAGGAAGGGAATATCATTCTTTACATGTAAAAGTCATGAAAAGTCATGTCTTTTATTTTAAAATTTTAAAAAAGAAGTAACATCTCTATGTAACCTGTACTTTAACCACTGAGAAAGAATGAGAAGAATTTGGGAATTTTAAGAAATCTAAAACCAAAGTTCATAAATTCCTCTTTACATGCTTAGAATTTGCCTTCCTGCCTCTGCCCTTCCAACATCACACCATGAAAAGCACATAGAAATTTTGTATTTTAAGACATGCAAATTTGAATGTTAAATGTTTTCCAGCTTTTGATCACAGTAATCCTCATTTTCTAATCTATGGAAAAATGTATAGAAAATGTATAGATCTATATCTACATCTATATCTAATCCATAGCTGTATCTAAATCTGTGTCAGCTTTAGCTTCCACATATAATAATGTATAAAAGAAGGAGTTACTAGGGCTGGGAACATAGCTCAGTGGCATAGCGTCCGCCTGGCAAGTGCAAGGTCGTAAGTTTGATTTCTAGTACCAAAAAAAAGAGAAAGATTTATTATTCATAACATGCTGAATGTGAATGAATATATTTTAAAGGGGCCCATTTATAATTTTGATTTTCTTGATGTCCTTCCCATTCTGGTTCTAACTCCATTGGGTTTCAAACACAGCATCATGAACCCAACAGAAACAGAACAGTACGAGGATTCCAGGCTCCTGGCTTCAGGATCTTTTCTTGAACTGAGAATCAGAATGGTCAAATGTGTCTTGGCATCAGCCTTACATTTAAATACTAGCTTTTCCACTTGAAGGCCTTTTACTTTTGGTTATATAATTTAAATTTTCTAAGATTATTTCAATGTGCTTATCTGAAAAAAATGATCTTTACGTTATTATTCTGCTTCTAAGTTGTTCTGAGGAGAACAAAATGATGATGCAGGCGAGGTGCCTGACAAGGTGCCTGACATACAAAATGCACAATTAATGCTGCTTAGTAGTATTGCCTGTGACCGTTCATGGAAGAACAGTAAAAGAAAGAAAAGAGAAAAGTAATACTGGCAGGTGGTAAAAGTATAAAGTGAGTATTAAGAATGGAAGTAATGACTTGTATTTCAGCACAATTTTCTGTCACTGATTATAGTTCATAAGAAATCAGAGCTCTATAAAGAAATACTTAGAAATAAAACTTTCTTTAAGTTTAATGGATCTGCAGAAGATAAAAAGTACTTAAAGCAAAAGTCAATGATTATTATTCTACATTGTTTCTATGAATTATTTTTACTATTTCTATGACTACTTGGAAGATGGCTTGCACTGTCGAAATTTTTATTGTCAGAAGGACAATATAATCATTAACTAGAAAAATAAAAACAGCAGCAATGAAAGGAATATATTTGCATATTTTTGTGAAATGTTTGTAGGAATACATACATATATACATATATGCAATTTGGGGAATTTACATAAATGTTACTGTTTAATTGGGAAAGGAAAAAATCATTTGGTTATTACCACATTTTATTACACACATAAAATATTAACACTTTTAAAATGTATATACTTTCCCAACTATTTATTAGACTTAACACAACTGAAAGAAGGCTGAAAGTATCTGTCCACAAGAATAGGAGCTAATCTTTTTAAATAATAAAAGATTACTCGTGTTTAACACAGCTGGATTACTTTATTGGTATCAAAAGAAAGAAAACATCTGATTCACAAAATATATGCATTGTGCAGGAGGGCTAACATGGTTCTACTATTGTATTATACCACTTAATGCTAAGGAATAATTGATGATGGGTTATTTGATCAATCTTGTATGTCTGTATGTGTTATCCTGAACACACACTTTGAAGATATCAATATGCATAGCAGCAACTATTGTTGGTTTTTTTTATTTTATTTATTTATTTATTTATTTTAAATTTTTTTTGTCTTGGTTTTTTGTTTTTTGTGTTGTTCTGTTGTTCAGATGATTAATTGTCTGACCAATTTTGCATGTCTGTATCTGTGTTCATGTATATACACTTCGAAGATATCAATAGGTAAAGCAACAACTATTGTTGAGTCCATGTCACCTTGTCTGTAAATCAGTTTTGATTGTACTATTTTTATGCTAATTTGTGTCTGTTTGTTAATATGTTTTTGTGCTTTTATTGTTAATAAAAAATTTTTTTAAAAATATATGCATTGTTCTCTCTGATATTTTACACACATGTAAACACCAGTCAAAATGATTCAATTCAACTATCTTTCAGTTTTTTATTGAACAGTTATTTATGTCACAGGTTACTATACAAAGTATGGGAGAAAGTAATGTTTTAAAATAAATCAATTCACTGACTAGATTGAAAGTGACTTTATAATATGCATTCATGACTTTCTTAATAATTGTTTTATAGGCATCATAATACTTTCATGTGATGCCATCTAATTTATAATTGAACACATTCAAAACTGTTGCTAAAGAAGAAAATAACAGAAAATAAAAGCACTGCAGATATACTAGATTAACATTTCATATGAATTACTATGTTTTCTATTAAGAAATTAAATGATAAGAATATTTGAAGTGATGGGAGATGGCATAGAGAGAATAATAGGGTGAAAAGAGATTAAGATACGACATGCACATACATCACCCCTAAGAAAAATGTAATCCACATGTACTATAAATAAGTAGCACAATAAAAAACCAGAACATTGGACAGATTATCTAAATTTAAAGGTACATGTACTATGACTACTGGTTCTTTATGCTCTGAAAATTTTTATTACAAAAACTTAATCAAAACATATTTCACCAATTTCCAAAAGCTGTTTGCTCTATTTATATTGTTTATAATCTGAGGCAAGATAGAAAACATCAAGTTGCATTGCATTAAAATGCATTTCCTATTTGGTTTTATGTGTTTATGCTTGTCACTTTCTAATGGTAGATATCTGTTCTTCAGGAAGACAATACATAGATCAATACCTGAGACCTCCTCCTGTTAAAAAGCCTTATACAACAAAAGCAATCACCAACAGAAAGAGAAGACAACTCACAGAATGGGAAAACTTTTAGCAGGTGTCCTTCAGACAAAGTACTTATATCTAGAACATATGAAGATCTGAAAAAAATCAGACACCCCAAACTTAAAGACCCAATCCAAAAATGAGCATCTGAGAGGAATACATCTCTCAGAAGAATACAAATGGCAAATAAATATATGAAAAAATGTTCAACATCCAGGATCATTTGAGAAATGAAAATTAAAACAGCACTGAAATTCTATTTCACTCCAGAAACAATAGCTATTATCAAGAAATCAATCAATAACAAATGCTTGAGGGGGTGCAGAGAAAAAGAACCCTTGTCCACTGTGGTGAGAGGGTAGATTGGTGCAAGAACTGTGGAAATCAATGTGAAGAGTCCTCAAAAAACTAGGATTAGAGGTCTCATTGGACCCAGCTATTCCCCTTTTGGGTATCTTGACAGAAGAATTAAAAATATCTTACCACAGTCCACAGTGATTATATATATATATATATATATATATATATATATATATATATATGTTTACAGCAGCACAGTATGTAATAGCTAAATCATGAAAACAACCCAAATGTGCATTAACAGGGGAGAAAACTATATATATATAAACTCAGCCATAAAGAAGGATAAATTTGAGGCCTTTCTAGGTAAATGAATGCAACTTGAGGCCATACTCTTAAATGAAATAAATTGGACTCATGTGTGTAAACACACTGCATTGTCTCCCTGGTGTGAGAAACTGAAAGAGTAAATAAGGAACAAAATGTTCAATAGATATTTTTGAAATAAGAAGCAATTGCTCAAAAGGAATGAACTAGGGTTGGGGAAAGGGAAAAGGAAGAAAAGGAGAAATGATTTTTTGAAAAAGGATAAAATGGAAATAAAGCTTTGTAAATATGGTAGGGTGGATTGAAGGGAGGAGAAGGGATTGAAAAAATAGAGAAATCAAAATATATCATGTACAGGTACAAATTCCCTCTGATGAATACGATCATTATGCATATCTAAAATTTACCAATAAACCTAATTGTATGGAAATGCATTTCTTCCCTATGATTTCTTAGGTATCTTTCAGTTCTATAATTCTATAAGAATGAAGTTTATTTATGGAAAATGTAATCTTCATTAACTCAGCATTTCAGTTCTACAACTTTAGAAGTCCTGGAGTTCGTTTAGACCCACTTTAAGCACAGAGCACCTAAACCCTGATAGGGTGACAATTGCCATCAGCATGGGCTGCAGTTCTGACAAGGCTGATCAGAGAATCTCTGCAGGAGGAGGCTTAGACACCTGAGCACAGAGAGAGGATCTTCTGACTATGCACAGCAGCAAACAGCAACTGCAGCAAAGACAGGAACAATAAAATACATACACAAAGGAAATAAAACTAGGGAAGGTGTTGTCCAGCTTGTAAATTCTCAACCTGCTGAAAGTATAACAAAACGTGATGAAAAAGGAACTGAATGTATCTGTGTTGCTACAATGTAAGTTGACTTAGGACAATAACTGACTTTATTGTGTCCTGATGTGGACTAGTTGCCAGACTTTCAGGATCCTGCATAAAATTGAGGTTCAAATGTCTGTTTTGATCAGAGATTCCACACCAACTTTAATGAAAGTACAATAAGTATGAGATTGCACTAAAATTAAGATACCATGAAGAAATATACTTTTTTGGGGGAGGAGATGCTTTTCAAATATAGAGGACCAATAGATTTAGTTCATTTTGATTATCCAAAACAATTACTCGCCTAAATTTCTTATCGTCATAACATGCATTGCTCTAAAATATCTCAGAATAGGTATGGATGTTCTGTTCCACTGAAAATTAAATTAAAAATCTAATCATGGGTACTGGCATTCTGTTTAACCAAATAGAATAAATAGAAAGACCCTTTGTCTATAGTTAAATCCTTCAAGGGTGACTCTACTTGTATACACCAACTGACCCACCATGTTCTAGGTCATAGAAGCAACACCCTGCAAGCTTGGCAGGACCACCTTGGTAAAATGGACATGAAACTGGCCCTTTGGTATACTGCTCTTGCCAGAGGGCTTCTTGCCAGATGCCACAGTGATGGGACAGTCAGGCTTAACGTAGATGCCTTGCATACCTAGGACGCCTCGATCAAACAAGTGAACAGCATAGGGAAGACAGTGTGACCCCTGGATTGGATGAATACATAGGAGAACTGCTATTTGTGTCTCTTGAGTAGGCATCCCTAATAAAGGGCTACAAGGTCATCACAAATAGTCAAACATCAGAGAATAGGCTTCATTTGTAAATTTTAAAGACTTTGGGACTATTTTCTTATGGTCTGGATATTTGGTCGAGCCAATGTCAGCAGAAACATTGCCCTCTGTGAGGTAAGATACCCTGCAAACTCCTGTCACATATAACTAAGGTCACATGTGTCTCTTTACATATTAAATCTGTGATACAAGACTCATGAAGGCATTCTTTACCCCCCTCAAATTTCCAGAAATCACTGAATGTGACAAAGACATATTTTACTTCTTCAAACTGTCCATCACAGGGCTATCAGACAAGGTATTCGAAAGAACTTCCATCTGTCTACCAACTACATACTGCAAACTTTAACATATTAACTATACAATTTAAATACATTTTTACTGAAAAGAAATATATTTAAACCATGACGCAAACATTAGGAAGTAACTGTAACAAATTCTGCCACCACATTTGATATTTGGTTGCTGACCACTTTCAAATCCCTTCTACCCTACGTCTGGGGAGTTTCATGAGCTATTTAAGGAGCTCATTTCTTCATACTCCCTGTGAATATGAAAACTTACCCACTCCCTGTGCGTATGAAACCTCACAACAACGAAAGCTAAGGCTGCCGACCCTCTCTCTTCTCCAAAACCATCTCCAGGCATGTTCTCCTCAAAAGTCTCATCAAGCTTCTTGATGCATGCATGGTATCACCAGATTCACTGCGAGAACTAAATTTAGGGTTAGCCTCCTGCATGGCCTCTGGGGATGGGAGGTGATCACAGGTTTTCTCCTCTGAACTCTGTGCAGTGCATATTTCAAATATTAGTTCTAGTAACTATATATATATATTATATGTATTGTATATATTTATAATATATATTTATATATAATATATACAGAGCACATGCCCACTAACATTTACATAAGAGTAAAAATAGTTAAATGTCAAAGTTACTGAAAAAGTTGATATAAATAAAACTGTACAAAGACAGAGTTTATATAGGTGTAAGTAATGTACAAAGAATGATTCCTCATTGAGAAAGGGTGCCTGTGATTGAATTCAGTTAACTGCTGAGCTGCTGAGAAAGCCACATTGTATAAGTAATGAAAAAGCAGATATGGTTTAGAAGTAAGTACCTAATTTCACTTTTATATCTAATATCCAAAGTTCATAAGAAGTAAATAGAAAAAAATTAGAAATATAGAGAAGAATTGATTATCATGGAGATATCATGGAAGAAGTATTTTTCATGGGATGGAATGGGTAATGGCCGTTATTAAATGGTTCTTACTATACTTTTCCTTTTCTTTAAAATATCTATGCCACTAAAATATACTGGGAGTTTTTCATATAGATCATTTGCTTCCATGTTATACAGGATATTGGTGAAAAGTGAATTTTGTGCATAACAATTGGTAATATTTAATGTTTAATATTCTTGAGTATTTGTAACTCTTTGAGCCATCTTATTCAAACATATATTTTAAATATTTAATGAAAATAAGTGAATTACATCAAGTGAATTACATCAATTATATCAATTACATTGATATCACTTGTCTCTACTTATGCCACTAGCGATATTTTATATTTTTCTTTCTGGTGAATTCAAATGATCTGTCTTTTTTTATTGCACAGTAGAGAAAAATATTACTTCTGAATACAGAGCAAGTCTTCTCTCCTTAAAGTAGCAAGTTACTCATGTGATATCATTAGAAGAATTATTATAACTACATTTATACTTTCTTTTGTGTATTGACATTTCTTTACTCATTTAATAATTGCAGATTGATTACAGTGTTTCAAGTCAATATGGATCTGACAGATGAACATTAAGGTCATTCCCAACCAAGATTTTTGCTTTATAATGAAACTATAAGAAGGTCTTCCTATAGAAAATGTCTCATTTTATATCTAGCAGTGACTACATGTAAGCACATATTTGCTTTGTATGCAAAATTTTTAAAAGTGTACATTAAGTTTATGTGTATCAAACATTTAAATATGTATGTAAAGAATATATTTACATACATGAAAGCTTTAGCATCCAAAATTAAACTACAAACAACAAAATCAACAAACAGAAGAGCATTGTACAGACTTCAGCATACCCATAAATATAGTCAGGTGGAGTACTTTATTAAAATCAAGATGTCACTGACAGCTCCACTGTCTTCCCAGTACAATGTTCTTTTATCAATTTCTAGAATTACTGAAATATGTAGCCTAGCTCAATAGTTTTAACATGAATTTATGAAGGTGTACATGTGTGAATAATCCCTGCATACCAGAGTAGGCAAGGAGGATTATCATTGTGTCATTTCCGGCACTTTGCATTTCAGACATGGGATCTAAACATGAATTTTTATAAATATAATGTAGTGATTCCTACATGGCTACAGCACTTCCCCTTCCCTGGCCCAAACACTTTATGCACATACATATACACACATACAAGCACACATGTACAATCCTTTTATCCTTTCCAGTATTTAGGAATCAATGGATAAGGAGTCTGTAGAAAAAATAAATATATTTAATGCTTTAAAGAATGGACACAACAACACAAGGTAGTAGACATGAATATTTATATTCTTAAAGACATACTATTGATGTAAGTGTGCAATTGCTTACAGATCACCACTCACTTAGGAAGCCCTAGTTGACTTAGAAAAACTTAACAGCATGTGTACATGTATCAACTCCCCATCATAAATGTAATCATTAAGTACTACAAAAAGGTCCTAAGTAAAAATTATAAAACAAACAAAAATTAAGAGGTTAAAAAAAATTCCATTTATTTCTGACTTGGTAGATTCTAGCACCCATCTAACAGGAAGCTGTCATTAAAAGCTTAATTTAATTCCTGTGGCAGCGCCAAAGGCAAGAATGATCTGCCTACTGATCAGATGGAAAGTGGGCAAAAATCCATGTCTATGTAGTTAAATCAAATACATGTAGATCGGATGCTTTTAAGTTATTTCTTATTAATCACTGTATCACTGAGATTCTTTTCAAGTTAAAATAAATAATGATAGTAAGAAATCTTTTCCTGGCATTAGCAATGAATACAATTGAAATTGGTACAGCTAGAAACTATTAGAAAAGTTAATTATAAAGTAAGGAAAGAAAAACATTAGAGCAAACAAACAAATTTTATTAGATAACGTAAGAAAAAATTATACATAAACTCTGACCACTTTATAACAAGATATTTATCTAAACCAAGAACATTGACTTTATCAATTAAAATGTGTTTGTATAAACATTTTGGAAGCAGCAGCATCAGGTCAGATCTACTTTGAAGATAACAATACACAATGTATTATAAGTAACTACTGTTACTCTCCTACAATCTTGTTTTGAAATTTTATATCATTATTTTTTTTCTTTTCTTTAAAAGAAAAAAGAAAAAATACAGTGAAAAAAGACCACTATCATGCTATGAACTTTGTTGCGGAATTACTTGCCTTTAACTGAAAAATTCATGTCATGTTTTTCCTATTTTTATTTGGAAAGTGATAACATGTACACTCTTTGATCTTCACTCTGCTACATGGTGAATATTTTCTGAATCCATGCACTGCTGGTAAGACAAGGACCAAAGATTTAAGCCCACAGCGTCTTGTCTCAAAAGCAGTGCTCACTGGTCAGAATAAATGCCTCACTAGCCAAATGATTTGTGCCCAGAATAGGAGTAGAAATACTGATAAGGAATAGTGAGAACATATACTAGCTTAGCATACGTTAAGTAGTCTGAAATAGTACATACTGAACACATACTCAAGGTTTTTCATTATGTGAATAAAGCAAAGAAAATGATCATCAGCCTGGTAGCTCTAAGCAAGCTATCATAGAAAAGAGAATTTTAACATATAACTTCACTCAGAGGTCATTAGCAATAAAGTCTTCTTGTCAGTTTTCTAGGAAATGTTTTGTTTACTGGTACATTCCAGGTACTTGCATGAGTGTATCTGCTGCCTGTTACTCAAAAAATATCTGTGTTTCTAATAGATGAAAGAAAGATAGGATCTGTAAAGGAAGATCAGGAGCCTGCACTTTATGTTAAGTATTTAGAGGAGCATGAGCTCAAAACACAAACTTGTACCCATGAACATGGAAGATATAGTTGAAATCAGAATAAGCAATCAGTAGGCATTCTGAGGTAATGTGTGTAGAAAAAGAGAAAAATATAAACACAGGTTTTATAAACATATATTTATGGTACAAGGATCAATGTCCATGTTGATTGTAAAAGCATTTGCTTTCTTAAAACCTAATGACAGAGAAGAGGGTCAGTCAAAACCTAGGGCGAGGTCTAGGAATTAAGAACAAGAAACCCTGGGGTTAGGAAGTGATCAATTCTAAATCTAGCTCCTACATTTTGGATCCCAGTCTAAGTCTTAGTTTGCTCTTCTAAAAATAGTAATATTTGCTTTCTTTGTGTGGTTTATTTCATTTGGCATAATGTCATCCCGATTGAACTATGTTGTTTTCTTCTTGAAAAAATTTGCACTCCTAGAGAAAGATTAGAAGAGTGCTTTGCAGGAGTCAAGAGACGGAGGATGTTACAGTTTGTGTCTGTATGGCCCCCTAAATCCTCATGTGGTTATGGGACTGGTTTCTAGATTCATGATTGGACCATAGTCCAGTGCTGGAATTATAGGTGTGAGTGCTACACTCACCCTGGGGCGGGTAGTTTTGCATATGTAAGGAGAGAAAGAGGCTGCTTGCCGCCACCCCTCCCTTTTGCTCTGGCTGTTTTTGCTGTCTTCAACTGCCATATACTGTTGCCCTCTGCCCTGTGCCACTCTGCCTTGGAGCCAGCTGAGTAGGGACTGAACCACAAACTCTGAGCCAAATAAACCTTTCCTTCCTTAATTCTGTGTATCAGGTAGTTTGTCTCAGCAATGACAGAAAAGTAACCAAGACAGAGGGAGAAGAGAAACATTGGTCAAAGATGTTCCTTGGTTTATAAGATGAGTGAGTCCTGCAGATCTAATGTGCAGCCTGGTAACTAGTGTTAATAAACATGCATTATATACTTAAAATTTTTTCAGAGAGTGCATATAAGTTCTCTTACTCCATGAATATTCTTAAGACTATTCTTAGTACACTTTGGTTAGATAAAACAGCCCCTGAAATATATCATCTGGAGTCTATAGGCTTTTACATCTCACCAGCACACATACACAGTATGTGTATTTCCCAGTTTAGTCAGTGAAGAATCTATTTAAACTCGGGCATTTAAAAGACAAAACTAGTTTTTAAGATACTTCAAAAACCAAATCATTTTTTGAAATATCTTTCATTACTAACTCTAATTAGTGCAAAATATTAAAACATGGGTCCTTCTTAAAATTTAATCTTTGCAATAGCACATACCAGAAAAATGACTAACATGGATGAATTTTTCCTTGTTAATATTTTTAGAAGCATCAATTATTTCTTAAATTCAATCTATGTTAGCTCTGAGATTTTCAAAAGTGGATATATTTTATTTACATAGCACAATTGTATCTACACAAATAATGAATTTAATAACTAAAGTTTTGAATGTTAAACCATCATTGTTCATTACTCTGTATTTGCTAAAGAATTTATGTATTTTATATACTGATAACCTGAGAAAGAGTACAGACTGGGTTAACACACATATGTGATTTGAAAGTAAATGGCAACATTAATTTATAGTCATTTTTTGGAATACGAATATACTAACTTTGAAAGAAAACTTGTATAAGCACTTTGGTATAATTTATTTCATTAGTTTTCTTTTTAAAGTATGAATACTAAATCAATCATAATTACTCTCTCCCTTTAATAGTTCTAATTCCTTTTTTTTGGTACCTGGAATCGAACTCAGGACTTTGCACTTGTATGGCAGGTACTGTCCCACTGAGCTATATCCCTGGCCCAGTAGCTTTAATTCCAACAACACATTTGAGGAAGGGGAAACAAACAGGAAGTACTTACTTGTGATGGTATTTCTCGAGACTGACACAAAAGGGAGGGAAAGAGAAACACACAGAATACAGTTTAGACAAGGACTGAACCATAAATACAAGAGACTCAGCAACAAGGACAAAATTTGACATGTACCTACCTAACACTTTTCACCTCGGGTGTGTATTTATCATTGAGATTTTGAACAAAAGTGGGTAAATACTATTAGAGTCAACATTTACCAAAGATTTGTTATTTTCCATTTTTATTTTGTGAAAATCCTGTTTCTAAGTTCGATAGAAAATGTAATGATACTAGAATATAACAAAATATAAGTAATAGTTTTAGACCTACTACATTCATAAAAATTATTTGAAATAATTATCAACATTCAATCATTACTGATATTAATATCTAGTATGAATATTCTGCAGTCATTAAAGAATTTATATTTTATATACTTATAACTTAAAAAAGACTCCAAATTGGGTTAACATATAAACATGAAATAATCAGCTTGAAAAGAAAGCACCTGTAAGTACTTCAGCATGATTTATTTCACTAATTTTCTTTTTAAAATATGAATACTAAATTCAATAATTGTGCTAGTATTTTTAATTTCAATTATATTAAGATTGATGTTTCATGTACATATAAATATAATTTAGTTGAAAGAAATATTCTCAGTTTTCTTAATGGTTGTGCCATCTAAAAATTGACTTTTCCAATAAGCTTACAACATTACAGTATTTAGGCATTGTAAAAATCATGTTCTCTCATTCCACAGTTCTATGAAACGATATATTAATTTTAAAATGGAAATAAATAAAATGACCATTTATGCTGGTGGAATGTAACTGAAGTCTAACTCATTATCTAGTACTACTAAAAATATATAATAAAACTGAACATAACTATTCCTAAAAATACAAGAAATACATAATAAACTTATGATGTGGGGCAAGTTGGAATGATTTAGCCCATAATTTCCAATATGTAGCATTATGGAATCGGTTTGAGAAAATAACAGCAGGGAATAGACAGCTGGCATTTTAAAAGTTATTTGATCATAACCCTTATTAAAATAACTTTATTAATGAGATTTTTGTAAATGTTAGCAGTTATTTAAATAATATGTATAAAATGGTACTTTGTTTTTTATGGTAGAGAGGTAATGAGGGGGAGATGATAAAATCAGTTATTATTCTACCATGTACATGTTTGGAAACTACAGGAATTACTGTCTACAAAGGTGATAAATAATCCAGACAATATAACCCATTAGTGGTTTAGTATGTTTTAAAATGAATTCTTTTTCTTCTCCAGTAAAATTTGCAGGGATTATAGCATATTTCAAACAAATGAAATTTTCAGTACACTGGAAAATAGGATGTAAATGACGATTTGCTTTTTCTCATAAAAAAGCAGAGAAATGCATATGTTTATTCATTCAAAATTTTTCTGATTTTAAAAGTATAATGCTAATCTTACGCTACATGGTACATACTACACCCAGTTTGGACTGGGTGGGATTTTAGAATAGAAACGTTAATGTTGCTACAATTATGAGTATAAATGTCATCTACAAGTTGAGTATGTAAATACAATCTCATAACAGCTCAGATAAAGTTTTAATAACAAATGAGTTTAGTCACTTTTTATTTTTGGATTTCACAACTGTGAGTACAGATTTGTGGAAGAAAATATGTTCTTTTTTCTTTCCTAAGAGGAACATGAGTCCTTGTGCTTCCTGTACTTGCTTTTCAAATCAAGAAAATCTAACGTTTTAAAAAAGTCTGTACATGGAAACACACAGAAAGTGGTGGAAGTCGAAGCATACTAGCATTTGACTGTGTATAGAGATCTCTCTGGACTCTGCTTTGCACGTGCTGATTTTCCAGCCACCGCATGCACCCCCCCTTTATTCTGTTTGTGCTGTGAGAATTTTTTTTTTTTTTTTTTTTTTTTTTTTTTTTTTTTTTTTTTTTGCTATCTGCCAACTATTCTGGAGACTATTCGTATTGAAAGATGATTTCTTCTATGCTTAGATACCTTTGATAGCTTTGGCTGAGCATGGAATCTTGCCTAAAACTCCTCCTCTTGAATCTGGAGGCTATTTCTCTATTTTCTTTCTGCTTACAGTAATATTGCTATTGAAAAGCCCAGAGGCTAACCTTGACTAAGACCTGTCTCCGCAGTCTCCGGCCTCATTTCTCTGGAAGCATTAAGGATCTTCTCCATTCCTTCAGTGTGCTGAAATTTGAGGACTCTGTGCCTCTGTATGAGCCTATTTTAATTCATTGATACACACACTGTTCCAGGGGAGTGATGGTCCCATTTGCAAACAGTTATGGCTGATTTCAACATGTCCTTCCCAAAGCCTCATTAGATGAGAGATATAGCTTGTGGAAAGTGACTGGATTATGGAGTTGATCATCTTTGGAGGCCTAGCAGGGAAGGGGGTTTCATCTCCCTTCCCAGCTCCCCCCTTCGCTCTTTCTCCTTCCCCTCCAGCAGAACCTGAGCGGCTTCCCCTCCGCCATGCTGTCCTCCCTCGGGGCCAGCTGACCATGGATGGGAATCTCCAGGAACTGAGAGCCGAAGTAACCCTCTCCTCCTTTGGCGTGCGGTGTGCAATCCATCAGGTACTTTGTCCCACTGACAAGAAAGTAACTAAGACGGAGCTATTCCGGAATGATCCTGGAATTACTGCAGTGATTGTTCCTTCAACTTTGTTTTCTTTCTTCATTCTGGCAATGTTGTGAATGAGATTTTAGACTCTCCCAGGACGTTATATACATTTACGGTTTTCTATGTTTTGAGTTCTTGCTCTACATAATCTGCAATTTCTCAGCTTTATGTAGTAGGTTATTTCACTTTGGCTATTACATCTTACTATTAGGTTCTTTCAGTTAATGTTTTTTAAAGATGCATTTTCCTGCTATTTTTCATCCTTGTACTTTCTAAGACATCCAATAATATGAACTATAGCTTTTTATTATATAACCTGACTGAAATATATTTGAAACATTAGGTAATTCACCCATTCCCAGTGTTAAATTTGAGGTTATTGTAGTCATCCTCACAAATTGTGCAAATCATCCCTGTAAATCGGTGTGAGGTTATTCTGCTCATCTAGGTAATTTTCATGTAACCATTCACTTTCGTCTTCATTTCACCAACCTCACTCTGCATTATACAATCATCAATTTACTGTTGATCTCTATATAGTTGCTTTTTATGAATGAAATCATATTATATATGGTCTCTTTTGCCTTTCCTTCGGTATAGTATTTTTGGGGTTCATCCAAGTTACAGAACATATAAGCAGTTTATTTCTGTTGCTAAATAGCATTCTTTTATAAGTATGATCACAGTTTTGTGTATTTGCTCACAAATTAAAGGATATTAGGGAGTTCCCAATTTCAAGCTACCACTAGCAATGATACTGGTTAATATAAATGTAAAGTTAAATTTCTTCGCGAAAAATACCTAGGAGTGGATGTGGGTGTGGATGTTTTAAACTTTTCTTCTCTCCAGCAGTTATCTTTATTATGAGTATTTATTTCTTCCTATCTTTATTTTGGTGTCTGTATTTTATATGAGAATTTTTGCTAAGATAGCAGGAAAGTTTCAGTTGTCTTCCTATTTAAGATAAGGGACTAATAAATTGGGAGTTGTGAAGGAGATCTTTATTGGGGATATATGGGGATTAGAAAATCAGAGATTGAGGGATTCTAAAAAACTCTTATACTCATGTTTTAATAAATGATTACAAAAAACAAATATCTTACGTGATGAACCTACATGCTTTTATATATTAGGCTATGTGTTAGGCTGACTGGATTAGAAAATTAGAGGTTTAAGGGTTTTAATAATCCCCCTTGTCTATTTTTAGGCCTTGCTATTTGCCTTGGGCAGATTTTCTAGGGAAGACTCTGTCAATTTGCTGCAGCCGGGTAAAATGTACAGAATATATCTTATCATTTAACTCTCAGAATTCAGTAATGTAGCCATAGCTGTCAGCTGTGTCCAATGTCTCTCGGTTTGTACACAACCTCATTGGAATAAACTCTCAATATTAAAAAAAGACAGTAGACAGCTTTTGAGCTATGCAGGACAATGGGGATCTGATAGATACCTAAGCAAAAATATATATGACTTCTAATTATGGAATGAAGTCTCCATCTCCTGAACTCTGCTCTTTGTTTTTCACTTGAGCAAGATAAAATTGGCATTGGGGTAGCGGTACTTTATTTGAATTTCAAAACTTGCGTGTCTTGGAACCATGTGATATTTAAGAAAGATGGTCGGGTATAGGAGCTGGTCTGTCATTTCACTAGCTCCATGTGGTTCCAGCTTTATTTTAAACAATCCAAAATAATAGAGTGTTTTGATCTTCACACAAAACTCAGTGTCTTTACCAGGTTAAGATTTAACTGATGTTCCCTTTTTCTCTTGTGTAGGTTTTTCTGTTGGTGTTTTAGAAGTTCAATATTTACCTAGGAATTTTTAATGGCACTTTTACATCTTGTGAATCTAGGATTGAGATAGATACTATTCATCATAGCTAAAAATCTCATATCTAGCATTCAATAAGTGATCAAGAAAAACAAATGTTTTAAAGGACACATATTCTTTTATATATTAGAATATAGTTACTGGTTAACTCAACATACTGTTATTTTTGTTTTATTTATCAGGAAACATAAAATTAGAATTCAGGCTAAATTGTAGAAGTCAGTGGCTACTGAAAATAGAGTTACACTTATTTCCCTGCCTTTATATTTTGCTGGAAAAATGTTAGATGGTCCTACATTTTCATCTTTATTTGTTGCTTACTTTATTTTTAAATAGCTAAGGTATAAAATTTTAAGAATATGCTTGTCAAAAGGCCAAGGATATAGCTCAGCGGCATAAGTGCTTGCCTGGCAAGCCTGAGGTCATGAGTTCCATTCTCAGTACCAAAAAAGAAAAAAAAAAAAAACCAAAACTGAAAACAAAAGAATATCTTGTCAAATAATGAATTAAGTCAAATACAGAAAAATAGAAAGTATTGCATTTAATTTAGTTCTCTTTTATTTATAGATTGATTCATTAGTTGATTGATTTTTGGTACTGGAAATCAAACTTAGGATCCTGTGCTTGTCATACAGACACTTGTGCCTCTGAGCTATATCCCCAGCCTCTGCTCCCTTTTAATTTCCCAGTTATATGTGTATTTTTTAATAAGCTTGAGGTTTGGAGATTTATGAGCATTTTACTTGGGAGATCTTTATCATGATAGTCCAAGCACCAAGATGTTAATGTAAATATAAAGTTAAACACTCTTTGATTACCATGTAGATATTCAATTATCAGTCTTCTGATGTCTAGAGTTCCTACAGGCATAGCACACAGTCTTTCAATAATATTAGATGACTGTCATGAATATTGACTTGAACATGGGCATTATTTACTATATTCAAAATCACTAATATGAAATATAAGAATCAAGAAAATTCTGTATGTAAATGTTTATGTTCATTATCAAGAAATAAAAAGTAGTTCATATAAGTTGAAAGTTTGCATCCCAAGCACTGCAAAAGATCATACGTGCAATCCACAATGTACTGCTATCTGCACGTGAGGTTTTTGGGAGGGTCATTACATCAAGAGGTCACTTTATAAAAAGACCCCTGCCTGGCTCCTCCTGTCATGTGACAAGTCAGTGACAGGATGACCTTTTAAGAATCAGCAGACCTCATGAGCCATGTGATCACCTGGGTCCTTACTTCTGTACTTCCCAGCCCCTACATCTATAAGACTTAAATTTCTGTTCTGTATAAGTCACTAGGTATATACAGTTTTATGACAAAAGCCCTAATAGATCAAGAAAATGTCTAATAGCTTAGCTGTAAAAGCTCTTGTCTTCTCTTAACCTATAACCAGGTAATGTTGGAATCCAATATTCTTAAAAAATTTAGGCATATCTGTCAAGCCATCTTACATATTTGATCTCCAGGTATGGCACTGTAGTCAGTCACTTCTGATTTTCTCTGACAGGATGGCTCATTTTAGTGTAAACCACAGGGAGCATAGACAAAGAACGACTTGAACGCAGCAAGAAAGACGGCATCGAAGCTGTACTTACCATCCCAGAAGCTGCAGTGAAACTGCCGAAAAGCTCCTTAGAAAATTAAATTATTCCCTGCTGGCCATGACACCCACTCGTATAAATGTCAAACTATAAACTTTCATAAGAAAATCAAAATCTACCCTATTAACTTTACACTTTCCATACAGCTCTATTTTTTCTATATATAAATTTGTTGACTTTTACCATGAAATGGTGAAATAGTTAAACAGATTCCTGAAATGCTTGATTGACTTGAGCCTCGCAGTCCAGGTGATTTTGCTGTACTAGTGTGATGATAACCAAAATTTCTTTGTGATTCATAATAAATGTGATTTTTAAGAAAAACATCTCAGAAATGTAAATCGTCACTTATACCAAATAATATAAATGTTAATAACGTACGTAGTCTATCTACATTTTTATTTCATAAAGTGCCGAATTTCAAGGGTGATGTTACACTAAGGGTATAAAAACTATGTTGAACATGTGATGTGACCAAATCAAGACATAGATGTGCGCAGTTATCAAACATTCTTCTTTCATTTCCATAGGTTCTCATATGCCATTGAAGTTACTGAGAGCTCCTCTGGGAGACTGGGTTCTTCTCCATCATTTCCTTTTAGGTTTAGAGTTGTGGTCAATATAGAGGTTGAGAATTAGGAATTTAATTGTTATAACTTCTCTTGGTTTTGCTTCTATCCAAATATACATAAAATTGGAGAATGAATTAGAAGTCTAGGTTGCTTGGAGAAGTGTTCTTATATAGCTGAACCTCAAGGTTATTTAGACTTCATTCAATGGTCGCAATATTCTAAAAGTGGCCAAGCCTAAATCTATAAAAAGCACTCAGAGACCAGCGTCCACTAACCCTATTGTAGCCCTTGAATCAATAATATTTTGTGAAATTATGATATAGTTTAATAGTTGAAAAGCTTTCAGGTTTTGAAAATTAACACTGTGCATTTAGATGGCACTGTTCTCACTTTCTACGGCATCTTTCCAAAAATCAGTGTGCAAGTTTATCAGTGTATATCCCAAAACATGAATACGTCAATACTTCCACACCTCAGATGTAGTGAGTTTCTGAGATTCAGTCCTGTAGATTCCAATGGGAACATCGCCAGTGGAAGAACACAGTTTCTGATAAAGTCTGGCATAAGTTCTGATCCACAGGTCATCCTCAGTGATTTTCATCTGTAATACATAAGGATAATTTGCATTATAAACACTTAAGAAATAAAAACAATATTATCAAAGGCAGAATTTACTAATATTTTGAAATTTCAAGAATAGGTACTTATTCCTATCTTAGTGTATTTTGTCTCAAATTATACTGGTAGCTCACCAATATTCAAGACATTTAAATGTTCAATTTTGAGTAATATGAAAGTGCATTAGTCCAAATCAGTAGGCAGTGGTGCGATAGCAATTAACTGGAAGGTACTGTAAAACATACGGTGAGATTTATAAATGTAAGAACTGGAGGCTGCTACTGGACTTTAGTGGGTGGACAGTTTGCTAAGCAATAAGGGCCACAACAGACTCCAGTACAGAAAAGTGTTCCACCTAACTTTCTAGTAACACTCATATTGAAAGAGATGTGTAGTAGAATGAACACAGGCAACTTGCATTCGCTGCTACTTGTGTAACTGTTAGCAAATAGTTCAATACACGTGGACATAGTTTATATTCGTATAAAGCAAAGGGGTTAAACTGGGTATGATGGCACATGCCTGTAGTGCCAGGAACTTGGGAAGCTGAGTCAGCAAGGACATTGAGCCCAGGAGTTAAAGGCCACCCTGGGACACACAGAAAAACAAAAGTCGAATGGATTAAACTCTACAAGCAATGTTTTCCTGTACAGTACATCCCCCTCAGTCTAAACCTGTCAGTATCAAATTGGTAACTAGATAAAAGAACACTTGTTCTGAATTTTGTACAAAATGGTTATTTGTTATGATTATTGAACAGAATAGTATATTTGCCTTGAAAAACTGTTAACTGATTGTAAAATTTCAGATATAATTAGTTAGATGAATCCTGGAAAAAGTAGCATGCAATTATAGAAGTATCAGCCAAAGAACATGGCAGATAAATTTTCAGAGCCTTATATAAGACCAATCTTCTACTCAGAGATTAATAACTTACAGAACAGAGAAACCCTGATCCTGGTATTGTATCCAGTCCCAACAGAAGTCTGGTGATAGAAATCATATAATCCTTCACAAATGACTGCAACATAAGCAAAATATGGACATGTCATACCTATGAAATATACAGAATAGTTATAAATGTGAACACCTAAGTCATTTTAAAAGATTACCTCTAGTAACACATTATTAAGCTGCCATAAGAAGGGCAATAAAAATCCATCTTGTCAATTGTTAAACGTGTAGTGAAGCTGTTTATAGGAAAATCTAGGAAATAATAGTTACTTAGAAATATGTCAATATAGTTAAATTTTATATGTACTTTAATCATGATAAAATACTTTAGATGTTTTAATAACAAAAAATTACCAACTGAAATGAGAACCTTAGAAGAATTAAACTAGGGCTGGGGATATAGCTCAGTGGAATAAGCGCTTGCCTAGCAAGCGCAGGGTCCTGAGTTTGATCCCCAGTACCGAAAAAAAAAAAAGAAGAAGAATTAAACTAAATTTTTAAAGAAATTTTTTCTTAGAATTAAATGCTGTGACAGTAAGGGGCAGGGATATAGATGAGCAGCCCAGGGCCTGCCTGGCAAGCACAAGGCACTGAGTTCAATTTCTGATACCAAAATAAACACATAAATACATAAATTCTATGCTAGTAAACTTTTAAACTTTTTATATCATTAATTATTTCATATATAATTTTTCCAAACCACTGTTTGCTAAAATGGAGCCTTTTAATTTTAAAGCATCACATTAGCCTGACATGGCAGACTATCTTGCCTACTAGAAAATTTGAAAACTATAGCAGTCTTTATAATAGAGATGTTATTTTATCAGTGTAAAATTACTGAAAGCATGACTTAAAATCCCTTACAAAAGTATAAGAGCCATCAATAATCTCTGAAATACACCCTGAACAGAAATTATTTTTTAGATTTTACTAAATCTTTAATTCTCTATTTAAATGTCTTTTAAACAAATCACACAATGAAGTTATAAGTTATAGCCAGCAAGTTTTTAAGTGAGACTGAATACACTTCACTAATTTAAAACTATGGAAAATGGTAAGCATTTCATATTGTGAGTTTATTCAGTTGTATATTTGCACATACAAACATGCAGTTATGTATTTGATTGGAATGAAAAATATAATACTGTTATTATTCAAAAGCTTTAAAAGTCAAAGTTCTAATTTACTGTATCTGTAGAAGCTTAGAAAGCAAATAAATTCCTGTATCTCTATTTATAACATGACCTATGAGGGGAAAATGATGAGGAAGTAAAGCTTTCCAGTTCTACAAAACCGTTTTCTGACTTTACGATACTAGAAGCATGTGTGTGTGGTAAAGATGGGTGGCGTGGGAGTTCTAACCCCGGGAGCACTCAGGTGCCTGCAAACTTCAGGGAAAATGGGAGTATTTATTCTCCTTTGTGGTGTTTTCTCTGGTGCTCATCTGGCAGAAGCAGATGGTTCCTGACATTGCTAGAGGCTCACTCACAGGCAAAATTAGCCCAGAAGCCCACAGAGAAGCTTGAACTCTGGATTAGTTTATTCGGTCAAGCAATTGTAGAAAAGTATAAATATATAATGAAAAAGAGTAGAAGCCATAAAAATGTTTAAGTGCTTAATTTGAGATCACTGTTATGAAAGGATTTAAAGCCATCTGAGTATCCTTTTTGTTTTAATGGAAAACTCAGAGATTGTCTGATTACTGGACTCAGATAGTATGAAATGTTACTACTCCAGTTATTGGCAGAAATAAATAAATATTTATTTTTGTGCAAAAGAGCATCTTTTAGTTCTGATAAAAGGGGTAATGTTAACTTGGCACTTAGGAAAAATCTTAATAGTTCACTGTAAATTTTTTTATATATTTTACTGAATTAAGCATAATTATAAGATGTCAAAATGCTCTGAGTTTATTAGCTTATTGACATTGATTTGGTAACTTATTTCAAATCTAAATAAATTATATACTAGGAGGAATTTTTTTGTTGTTTTTAGCTTATTTTTTCTTATATGTTTTTTAAAAATCAGGAAATTCTTGGAATAATATAAAAAATATATTAAAATGTCACAATATCTGTCATAGCATACAGAGACCACCAAAAGCCTAAAATAATATTTATGTCATTTTTTAAATAACATTTTTATAGACTACATCATAGGAACAATTTTGTTATTAAAAACATAAAATACTGAATTACTTCCAGAGTCAAATCAACAGTCTAAATGTTACTATTTCTTACTTATTAAATAAAATATAAATGAAATACAAAATAACTGATTTTAAGAGAAAATAAGAATTGCCTACCTGGTACAGAAGTGTGTCCAACATGCTGATGCTAAACACTCTTCCAGCAGCGAAAGGTAGTCGAAACATGAAGGCTAAATTGGAACCTCTCTCTCGTTCTTTCTGTTAGAAATTTGAGGTAGAAAGACTTGTGGGTGTTCTCTATTTTATGTATATTTACCTAAACAAATTTGATTAATATATATGCCAAAAGTTATTTTCATTATATCATGAAGTATACATATGTCATTTCTTCACTTAAAATTGTATTTTTAAATATCCTTCTGACTTTCACAATTTTTCTTAACTGAGACTCCAAGTATTTAAGATCAATACTTTTGTACCTTAAACATTTTTTATTCTTTATAAAAGAGATTATATAGTGAAAGAAACACACAGTAAAAGTAATTTAGTGAAATGTAAACAACAGCTAAAGTAAGATAACGTTTTATAACACGGGAGATCTGCTTTAAACATTCTCACTTCTGACCACAAGCAGGCAGGCAGGAGCCTGACAGGGTCTTGGACATTTGTGTTACTCCAAAGCCCCTATGTTTGCATCCTAACTGTGCAGGTCATGAGTTTAGAAAGTCAGCTTTCTGGGAAGCAGAGTCGATTAGGCCGTGGAAGCAGAGCTCACGGACACCGGACCACTTCCTCCTGTGCCGCTGCAAACCGGAGCGCACCCTCACCATACATGCCAGGAGCCAAACCTTCATCTTGGGCTTCTCAGCCTTTGGAACTATGAGAAATGAACACATGCTCTAAGGCGCTCTGCCTCTGGTAAGTTGTCATCGCAGTTCCAAAAGATCAACTCAGGCTTGTCAATATCCAGTCATCTCTGGTTTTTTATCATCTTAGTTCTAATTCTCCATTTCTTAAACCACACAGATTTTCAGATAAGGAAAAAAGCAGCAAGATGGCGGGGGCGCTGTATGAGGCTCATTGGTCTTTTCTTCCAGAGAGTTTGGGCGGTGCCCTCTGGTAACTTGACCGCAGTCTTCTAGGCCAAGAATCACGCCCCCTCTTCATCATTTTCTTCTCACGTTAGCTAGCTAGGATTACATAAATTATATCTTTATGTGTTCGAACTGTTGTCTCATTCTTTATTTTTATCAATTTTCTTCTTTTCCTTAGTGTCAAATTTAACTCCGCTAAAACTAAAGAGGGGACGGATTTGCTCGTATTTGGACCGAGAGAGCAGCAATGGTTTGTAGCATCAGTGGATGGGCCCAGGAGAGCGCGCCCGTGCTGACTGCGCGGTCCAGGAGCTCAGACGGGAGGTGTGTGAAGGCGGGCACGGATGGAGACCCGGAGGAGCCGAGGACTCCGAGTGCATTTCAGCTGATATCAAATAACTGATTCAAAATTAAGTAGGATAAATAGTAAAAATTCACAGTTTAGTAATTAGAATGTGATTCCCATAAGACTTTCTTTCTATTGTTTCACTCTGGAAACATCTAGCTATTTTCTTTTTTGCGTCAAATCTTTAAACTAAGACTTCTAAATCCATATGATAGCCTTCACGCTTTTTCCAAACTCTAATTTTGAGTAGCAGCCTGAATACCAATCTCCAAACCTAATTTCACATTTTACCAGAGTGAATTTTCCATTGAACTGAATAATGTGAGTAGTAAATCGGGTGAAAACTGAGTGACTACTCAATCAAAGCATCTGTCACTCCCTCCCCAATCTACCCATCAAATTTCCAAATTCCATCACTAACCCATACAATTATCTTTTTCCCTCAGCTCCGTGCTACTGCTTCAGTACTTTCCCAGTCTTAAATCTATTATTAATTTTCTGATATCAAGCCTTCATCACTCTAAGACATCCTACTTTATGCTCTCAATTAAACTTCCTACCACCTTGATAATATCTTTTGTTCCCAAAACCTCAGCACACTTTGGTTTACCCTAAAATCAGCATTTTTCTGGACATGCTAGGAGAATACAAGAGCACAGATTCTGCGAAAAAAGCAACATTTCCTCATGAAATAATCTATTATGAGTGTCCTAGTAAATAAGCTTGAAACTATATAGGACAAACTCAATGGTCACAGTGTGTGATCTTGGGTCTACTGTGATTTGTTTTTCTCAGATTATCCATAGTGAGCCATTTTTAACTGAGATACATTTCCTAAATTCAGTGATTTGAACTGTATTTTAATTTTAAAAATTTCTCAATACCTAAAATGTTTCCTTATTGGCTAGCTACTTTCACATGATACTTCAGTTCAAGAGATTATATAAAGCATTTACTATTCCAAAGAAAGTTAAGCTTTGGATTTGAGTTTCAATGTCTGGAAATTTCCACCTGTTAAAACTGTGAATATGACATACAACAGTTTGGATATTGGGTTCTGGAAACTCATACACAAGTCTGACTCAAGTGTTGCTTCTTACTGGTTGTATGACATTAAATGACCTATTTAAATTCCCTGATTTTTAGTTTTTTCAACTGTAAAATGTGGTCCTATTATCATCTCCGTCCCTTGTAATGCAGTAAATGAGACATCAAAAAGTATTATATATAGCAAGTGCTTAATAAATACAATTTTCTATCATTGTTAATTCTTTGCATATACTATGAATCATTTTAAGAACTTACATTGCTTTTTGTCATCCTATAGCACTCCCAAGCTCTCACTGGGCTATGCTAGTGTTCACTATAGCTCATTATCTGCCCAAAGGAGGCCTTTCCTTATTACCTTACAGGAGGATTTCCCCAACTACCCTTGAAAATGAACTGTTGCTATTGTATTTGTGCTTTTGAAATCTATAGCTTCTTATTCATTTAAAAACATTTTGCCTTATCCAGCTAGATGATAAGTTATCTAAGGGCTATGTGTTTTCTTTCTCTTATAGCAGTGTCAAATACAGTGCCTGGTACACGGAGGGTCAGTGAAATCTTTTTATACAAATGAATCTATTGAATGGTTTAATTTTTTTTTTTTCGGTACTGGGGATCGAACTCAGGACCCTGCGCCAGGCGCTTATTCCACTGAGTTATATCCCCAGCCCTGTATTGAATGGTTTAAAAGTTTTAACATTCATAGTTGAGAGGCAAAAGATAAAGACACTGAGGTTCATCCAATGTCTCATCTCTTTCACTTTATTTAATGGTAGTTTGGAGGTATGAAGGATGATAATATTCCTGATATCGAGTTTCTTTTCTTCAGTATTTCCTTGCATTGCTGTGATTCACCATATACACTAGGTGTTTCTCTTTTTTCTTCTAGCACAAAACTAAACCATAATCTCTTCATAAAAAATATTTCCTCCTTAATACCATTCTGTATTCATTAGTGATTTCTGTTTTCTTAACAATTGCATATCTAAAATACCTAAAAAAATTGGAGTATTTAATTCGTTATGTAACGATTCCAGGCACTTTGGTACACTCGGTTGTACCTATCTTTCCGTTGGGTCTGCTCTCATCAACATAAGCCTTTCTCAGGGGAAGAAACTTATTTCTGGCAGTAATTTTGTTTCCTCTGTTCTGTGTCCATCCAATACCATATGGGATGAGATAATAACATTACTGCATTTAACAGAACAGTGTAGGAGGTGAAAAAATGAGAATTTTATTGGCACAAATTAGTGGTTTCTGTCTCCTACTCTCTTAGTTATAATCCTTCTACATTCTTTCATTTTCCCCTGGGGGCCCAATCACAAGGTCACCACCAAATCTAGTGACTTCTCAGCATTCATCTTTCATGAACTCTCTTACAGTGTTTTTTTTTATTTTATTTTTTATTTTTTTTTAATTTTTTTTTTAAATTTTATTTTAAAGACAAAAGAATGGAGACATATGAACCAGAAAAGCCATAAACAATACAGACAATACTAAGTTATACAGAATATAGCAGGGAATTAGAACTGGATGTTGTATTACATAGTTATCTTCACATTAGTTAACACAAAAACATCAAAGGAAATACCAAATTATAGATAAG